>PQMF01000152.1:0-59890 GCA_003004485.1 Aspergillaceae sp. MA 6039 | reverse complement strand
TTTTTTTTTTTTTTTTTTTTTTTGCGAGTGGGCACATGCCCTATGGAAAGAGGTAGTATCAGATTTGGGACTAACCCTTGCCATCATTTCAGACCGCAATGCGAAGTTCACCGGCAATTTCTGGTGTCAATTGATGAAGGCCTGCCACATCAATCTCTGTATGACAGCAGCATATCACCCCACAGCTGATGGACAGGCCAAATGAACCAATGCAACAGTCAAGACCATGTTACATTGCCTTCTCACAGGACAGTATGGAATCTATGGATTGCAGTGGGTGAACCTTATGCGAGAAATCCAATGGAATTTGAATATTCTACTGTCAGACACAATGGGTGTCTCACCCTTTGAGGTGCTCTATGGCACCAAACCAAGAATGATTCCTCCAGTCCCAGGAACAAACACCTTCCTTGTTGATAGAATGACACTGCGCGCTGCAGTCTGTGACTCCATGGAATTGGCACAAATGCAAATGGCACTGGCATTTGACACCTGGTACAAGATCCCCTCCATTGGCAAGTATACATATCTGTGGTTGACCTGTAAGGGCAATGGCTACAAGATTCCAAACTCCTCAAAATTATCACTGGTAGTCTGAGGTCCTTTCTATGTTAAATGAAAAATCAACAGTCTAACTTACAAACTTGATTTGCCTACAACAATGTGAATGCACCCTGTGGTTTCTGTGATCCACCTGGAGCCATGCAAAGAGGACAACTGGAATCATTATCTACCTGTGGAACCTGATGCTGTTATAGTCAACAGCACAGAACAATATGAAATTGAACACATTCTGCACCAGGAGGCTGACAACTGCCTAGTCCAATGGAAAGGTCTCTGTGAACCAACCTAGGAGCCTACCACTAATATTCACGAGGATGCCCTGGATGTCTTGCAGGCCTTTCAATCAACAAGGAGAACTCAACACGTGGAATGACAGATCTGAGGTCTTTTCTTATCTGTCTATGCCATATATGCTATCCCATTTGTAGCCTTTTCCTTACTATCATCCTGTGTCACACCTTACCCATTCCTGCCTACTTATCTACATTTTCTGCACTATAGTGTCATAGTCGTGATGAGGACATCACTTAGGGAAGAGGGGGCACCTGTCATGTGGGATCTCCAGTGCCCTGGGACAACCACATCCTTCCTGCCATAGCTAGACATAGATAGACATATACAACTACAAGAGACTACTTCCATTTGCTTGCTTCCCCTTACGCTATCCATCCTTAGAACCCTGTGACACCGTTAATGCGGGGGGTTGAAGTCTGCTGCCACTGCGCCGAATACAGGGAAGGGTATCCTATCATGCGCTACAGCATTTGGAAATGGGGCATAATCTGATGCCAGGTCCCTGGACTGAAATAAGTTCCGATTTTTTTGGCCTGAAGCAACATTAGTCCGGAATAGCGAGGAGATTTCGCTATGTTCTTATCCTGCTCGATAGTCCCACGCCTGGGTTCGATTTGGAATGTATAAGTGCCGCCATGAGGTGGTCATCACACCGGGATACGATATAATAATGCCCGTGCTAAAATGCCTTGGCCGCGGCTGTTGCATGCCCTATTACCTAGCACTGCTCTCATGTTGGGTAGATTACAACTGAACTGTTTACTATCTTTCGTTTCCACGCAGATGAGCAGATCGGTGCACTTCTGCGCGAGGGATCTGAATCACCTGCTATTTTCAGGCTAATAACTCAACAGTGGGTATGGTACCATCAAGACGCGGTCGAGCACCCATAGCCTGAGAGCTGAGATGGTCGCGAGTACACCCAGAGGTTTACTCTTCCTGTACTGTTTCAAGTTTTCTATACGGAGATCGTGCGGTGCCATATGAAAGTTGCGGTCGTTTCCATTGCCCTAATGAGGAGGTTGCGCGAGTGTTCGTTGTGCTCTGACATGTTGTGTTTTGCACCAAACCATTGGTGAGTCGGCTAGTGAGTTTACTATATCTATCAGGTGTATTATCTCACCAGCCTCTTCTGCACCGAACACAGTTGATTGTGTTCTCAGTCCTCGACACTGCGTTGATACATCAAGGAAACCCCAATGAACGCATTCGTGACAGTTACCAGGATGGGTGGCAGCAGAGTGAGTTGTATTTCAACATGGTAAAATCAAAATTTGATCATGAGATTCACGCCTGATTCCTAATGGTGCTATGTCTTCTATGCACTTTGCATGCTAATAGAGCCTGGTTCACCTTCAGCACAGCAGTGCGGCTTATCATACATCTAGGGCTGCATTTCCAAGTGCCACAAGCCAGCAAGCCAAGTATATCGACGATCATATTTCGAGTTCACATGAGAGGCAGCTGAAGAGGCTGGGGAAGAAGCTATCGACATTTTGAATCGTCAAACATCGTCAAACTGATCCAGTTGAATACAGTGATGGTTTATTTCCTGTTCCGACTTCACAGCCAATCGTGTCAAGGATGATTACACATTAGAAGTCTATGGCAGCCCCTTTCGAGTTTTATCCAATTGAATGCAGCTAATTGCCATGTCCTCCATAGATCGACTCTTCCTTGTAAAATATAGCAAAACAAAAGCAACAAGAACAACCAAGTAGTCAACAGTATTTCCAGCAAAAAAGGGCTTTCTATCAGATCAATTTAGACACTTTATCACCACCCAATCCCCATATATATGCAGAATATAATCGCAGGGAATAGCGTGCTCGATCAGCGACAATGTCAAATGGAAAGTCTTCTAAATCATCCTGCTTTCTCACTTTTTTCTGGGATTTTTTGGTGCGAATGCAGCAGCCACAAGCACTAGTGCAATGCCCTTTTCCCCATGACCGGTGTATGTTGCGGTCCCTGTAGCAACATCCACAGCCAAACCTACAGCATCCACCCCGATTAGCACATTCCTTGACAAGAAACATGTTCATGTACCAATATGGGTCCTTTCTGTATGCTGCAAATGCCATCCTGAGGGGCCCATTAGGAATGTCTCCCAGGAGTTTACCTGACAGTCGCAAGTACTCCCAGTACTGGGTATTGAGTTGCTCAAGTTCTTCCTCATATATGCAAAGCTGTCAACACTCTGTGCTACCAGGGAGTTGTTTGTCTCCAGACAAGTTCAGTGCTTTAGATAGAGCCTGTGCTTCCTCTTGCACATAAAGCTCTCTTTGAACTACCCAGTGCACCTCAATATCTAGTGTAATCATAGATTGTGCCCATTGTTCATTTTGTTTCTTCCGGTCTGCTGATAGCACTTCAGACATAAGGAATCGTGTAATTTGGGTGAGTTTAAAGTATCCAGCATCTTTAAGCTTTTGTTCAAGCCAACGCATATCAATATCATTTTCAGCAACGCTTATTGGCATATGCCATAGAATCAAAGACTTATCAGCCATAGTCCGATGCTTTGAGAGGAGGGTCTTCGCCAGTGTTCGTGGGTTTTTTGTTGCGCCGCAGGTACTTTGCCCAGTCTTCTGGTGTACCTGTACTGGTTGAAGGCCGAAACATGGTCACACTTGTAAGCAGCAGTATGGGGCTGTTATTAGCAAAGAGGATGTTGCTGTTCAATGAATCGGCACTGAAAAACAACCAGGTGGCAGTTAGAGTCAAGCAATCATTCTGATGTCAGGAATTTTGGTTTCTGCCTAATATAGGGCACCGAGCCTTTGCCCTATCTGCAGATACCCATGGACAATATACTCCGTAGTACTGGCTGTCACGTGCCTATGCCTATGTCCATTGTCATAGTCATATACCTATTACCTAGCCTCGAGGAGGAGAGAACTAATCAACCATCTACTACTTCCATCTCATACTCTTAAAGGCCACCTCGGCCTCATCGTGACCCTTACCAGCGAAGGTCCACGACACAGGTCGACAGTCCCTCAGTCACCAGTGCAGATGATAGAGATCTACCAACTTTATACACTGGATGCATCATATATTTCCTATCTCACACCTTCCATCCTCTTCGACACAGCCATCCCCCCTTGTGTATATAATGGCCGTCAAGGTCTGCTCTTTACTCTCTTTTTCTTCCATCCCCGGATTTAAGATTCTCACCAATGGCTACACGGTATATTATGTGGGAGGAAAAAAAAAAAAAAAAAAGTTTCTCCGTAACATTCAATAAGTAATTGGCTCCAGGATTGCTCCGGCGCGCTCCCTGATCGCTCCGGGCTGCTCAGGGAGCAAAAAGCGGCGCTGAGTCGGGCCGAAAACGGAAAGGGCAAGTCTCGAGGCTTCCGCAGAAAACATTTACAGTAGTAGAAGTATGCAAGGCAGACAAGTTGAGTCACCATTAGTAGTATTATAAAATGGAATATGCAAACACTGGATCCAAATCATGGACTATACACGTCTCCATCTCTTGTCCCCTGTGAGAGCTTCTGCTCCATCTGTCCTGCCAGGGCCTGGGGGACGGCTTCTTGCGTTGCGCGAATGGTAATCCGGTACATCTATATCAATCAATCAGTATACATCCATGATCGATAAGTCGGAAAGATAGGAAAGAGAAAACATACCTTCCTCTCATAATTAGGCTCCAACCGTAAAAGACATCCCGTTTTCCCTCCTGAAAACTCATACACACCACACCCGACGATATTCTTCGGGTTCGGATCCACACCATCCAGGATACGCAGCCGGAAGCCCTCGACATTCCGTCGCGTAAAGGCTTCGGAGATTGATTTGCTCTTCGACGTGACGCCAAATGTGCGTTGTGCCTCGAGCGGCCCGCCGCCGATCTGCCGCCATCGTTTGAAGAATTCTTCCGCCGAGAGCATCGACGGCTCCATGTAGCGGTGCATGAGGATCGGGAGCTGCAAAGTGTACGCTTGCAGCGCACCGGCCAGGTATGAGATTCGGATCGTGGGTGCGTTGCTGAATGGCCCATGTGATTCGAAGAAGAACGTTTGTTGAGTCTGGCCGGCTGCCGGTACGTGGGGTTCAGGGAGATTCTTCGAGTCAATCTTCAACTGCGGTGCGGCAGGGTTGTCAAGCGTTGTGGTCAATGAACCAATGGGGTAGGATGCCTTGTTCGTTAAGTAGATCTTCACCACACCCATATGGCCTCGGAATTCGGCCCGCAGACCGATCTGGACCTGAGCATCCTCAAACAGCACACCCTCGTCTTGAAAATACAACCGATTGTATCCAATTTGCCATTCGGGTGTGAGATGTGCAGCGCTGGCCAAGTTCGGCGCCGGTGTTGACGCGGCTGGACCGCTAAAGTCCAAGCCAGCCAGGTCAGATACGCCAGACATGGGAGAAGATGCTCCTGCTGCTGCACCCGCGCCACCATTAACGATGGTGGTGAAAGAGCGCTTGAGTCCCGTGTTTTGTGCCATGAGAATCTCCTTTTTGTCCGCGTTGGCATCCTTGCCGCCAACAACCCAGGTCTTCCTGTCACTCGTGCCGGCAGTCTTCTGGTGCAGCCGCGAAAGAAGGATAGAGGCCCGCTCCGAGAAGGGTGGCATCTCGTCGCAAACAGTCCTGAGAAGATCATCATTGGGACGCGTCGCCAGCGATAAATATTCGAAAGCCCGTTGCTGCAACTCCGAGTCGGGGGAGTGACAGTATAACCGGAAGATGTGCAGAAGTTGAGGCTTGATCTCAGGGAACAGGTTGACAAATTTAACAAAGGATGACAGAATCATTGCGCGGGTGTTGTCGGTGCTGGTAATCATCTTGGCCTGCAGGGCCAGGAACTGCTCAATGGGGCTGGAGCCTTGGGTTTCGGCCACGAGGTGGCCAAACTCGCCCAGCACGTAACAGCCAATCTTCACCAAGCTCTCATGGCAGTCGGTTTTGAGATAAGTGAGCAGGGTATGCGCAGCGTACGCCTGCAGTTCTTCGTTGTTCGTGACAATCTGGATCACCCGCTGCCACACTTCATCGTTGACATGGTCACCCGCCATAGACAGGAGCTTCAAGGTCATGTCAATGTACCATTGGGCGTCCGTGGCATACTTCTCCGTGAGGATAGCCACCTTGAGCACCATCTCCTCCCGGATCCCGTAGTCGGCGGTCTGCAGGTATCGCAAGAGTTCATTGACAATGGGGCCCGCGTTGGACGTATCACACATACTGTACAGCAAGTCCAAACCCTTGCGGCGAACGCTGATATCCCGGTCTCGGAGCGACCCAAGGATGATGTTCTGGTGTTTCTTGATCGGATCGAGGGTCTCTGCTCGGGCCGCAAAGTGGACCATGGCCTCCAGGCCCAGGTACCGTACGTTGGTCTCTCGCGATTGGATGTATTTACCCAGCCGGGTCGAAATCTGCATCATGAGATTGTGTTCGGTGTCCATATGGATAAGCAGGTTGACGGCCTCAAAAAGGATTGCATTCTGCGCATTGTTCTGCTGAACATTTTTCGCTGTGTCCATAGCGACGTGCATGATCTGCTGCAACGACTCGCGAATGATCTCGCGAACATGGCTGTCATCTGTTTGTTGAAGTTAGCGGGACACTCGGGACGAGATGGACCCGGGGAAAGCAAGCATACCGGAAGGAGGATAATACTGCAGCAAGCGGAGCAACTTGACTTGAATCCACGGACACGGCACGCGATAATAGAGGTAATCTGGAGCAACGTCATTGTCCACGACAATCTTCTTCAACCGCTGAGCGGCCTTGACATAGCTACCCCTATACTCGTCCGGTTTATCCTGCACCACAGCCATGATAAGCGACGTGACGGACAAAGTCACCCCCATATCCGGATCGTCCATCAAGGAGATGATACGTTCAGCCCATTCATTCTGCACGATGCCGGGATATTTGCGGTACAATCGTAAAAGCGTCAAGGCAGCCTTCTTCTTGACAAAGGCTTTCGAGGTGCTGCAACAGTCAATAAAATACAACCCTGAACTCCGGGTGGGGAAACGCACGGAGAAATCAAAAGACGATGAACTTCCGTCGCCAACGCCTCACCCATCTCCCTTCCACCAACATTGGCAACGGCATGCAACGCAAGACAATTATTCAACTCATTGTAATCCAGCAAATCCTTGCGAATACTGTTCACCACCAAATGCAGCAACTCATGCTGCTCATGCAGAAACAGCGTCACGGCCAGATACCCGATCTGCTTCTCGGAGTACTTGGCCGACGAGATCAGATTGACAGCCTCGAGATGGCCAAAGTCCACATCGTACCCCTGGATGTACATATACAGCAGCTTGCATACGTATTTCTTCTTCTGGTACCCGTTCAGACTGCCGCCTTTGAATTTCTGGCGGATGTTGGCTAGTTCCTTGTTGACTCGTTTCTCTTCGAGTTCGCGCGCGCGCGCGTTGCGCAGGTCGGCGATGAATTGCACGAGTCCTCGCATCGACGCCATGGTTGCGGTACAGATGGATTATATTATTATTATATTATCGTGGTAGGTTTCAGATAGGGGGCGTGTCTCCTTTTCGAGAGCTCCGAACGAACGCAACAACGGATTATGCGGATTCGAAGGACACGGCGTCATATATCATATCCTGATTCGTTTCTCGATTGTACTTATTCTGCGTCGAGCATGGCGTCGTCGGTTCAGCACCAGAGTAGTCTCTGCCTTGTCTGTTTGTCTATCTGTCCCTCTTAGACTTTAGCGGCGCAACGGTTCGAGGGGATTGTTAACTAAACGCGACAGGGGATGGCTGTCAACCGGTTTCGATAGGATAGGGCAACTGGTCCGTTTCTAGAACAAAGTCGTTTGCCCACGCAATCCAAGGTGGTATAGGCTAAACCAGACGATGCTCGTGCCGAATTCAATCCAAGACAAGCTCGTGTGTTCGATGCTTCAACTGCTCTAAACCCGTCGTTGCGTTCCGACGATCCGCCGGTTTTGTGGCGGTGCACGGAGTAACGATGATACGGTGGCGGTGCATACAATAGTACGGAGTATACCACAGCTACCTCCGTTACTTAATACAACTTCATAGAATTCAAGTGCAAATACGCAAATGAAAAGACTCCTAAGAATGGCCCCCTCCTACAACACCGTCCTAGACTTCTGGTTCAGCCCCAAAACCTCCCCTACCTACCTGCAAGAGAAGTCCTTCTGGTACGGCAGTACGACCGCCGACGACGCTCTCGTGCGCAAACACCTAGGGCCCCTCTACGACACCGCATCGCAAACCACCTCCCTCGATGACTGGCAGCGCCAAGGCGATGGCGAAGGCGCACTAGCCCTCATCCTCCTCCTCGACCAGGTACCCCGGAATATCTTCCGCGGGACGGCGCGCGCGTATGCCACGGATGCGAAGGCGCTGGAGGTGGCGCGGTATGCGGTGCTGGAACGCGCGTTTGGGAAGGGAATGCCGGAGATCCAGCGCCGGTACATGTATTCGCCGTTCAATCATTCGGAGAATGTTGAGGATCAGGAGATGTCGGTAAAGCTGTTTGAGGAGTTGGGGGATAGTTATCACTCGTTCTGGGCTAGAAAGTTCTATGAGGACGTTAAGAGGGATGGGAGGTTTAAGCATCGAGATGCGATTCTGGGACGGTGACCCCTATGTAGGGTATCATATCCCATGAGTGCCCTTTCGTTATCAATATAATACATAGCTAATTCATGTGCATCAGATCAGGTCAAAGCAAATCTAATCAAATCTGATCACCGCCCCGTGAAATCCGTCTCCAACGCCTCCTCAACCGCATCCACCTTCTCGCACGTGCAGGACGCCTCAGGCCGCGCACCACACGGACACGTCGCACCACCCACGGACTGGTTCTCGCTCGCTGCTCGCTCACACGTACACTGACCGACGGGCCGGGAGCCTAAACACATATCATATTAACAACTAGCCCATCTCTCAGGGTGCAATTAGGATGCAAAAGGGAAGCACATACGACACGAACATCTCGCCCCCGACAGCGTATTCTCGGCGTTCGCGCGGTTGCAGCTGCAGTGCAGGGCTGTCTCGCGGCCGCAGGAGCATTTGGCTTGCGCGGCGCAGACACAGCTTTTGTCGGCAGAGGTCTGGCAGCAGGTTGTTGGGTGGACCATTTTGTTTCTTTTGAGGGTGTAGTACTCTGTACTATGTGGAGTAGATCGTAGTAGTAAATAAGGTAAATGGAAGCTCAGTTGATAATGGTGAAGAAGCGATATCCCCAGACAATCAAAACAGAAAATCAAAATCAAAAACAAATGATCTTATTCTTGAGTGCTTGGTGAATGTATTAAACTATCCAGACGTAAGCATGGGACAATGACCCTATTTATACCCATCCTACAACGCCTCTAGCACGGAGTATACAACCCAAAACCATCCACAATTACCAATAGCCCAGAGCTCATTGGCCCACGAAGCCATCCATGACTCAGCTTGGCTCCATCACTTTTCACTAGACCAACCAGATCCATCCATACCCAAATCCAGAGTACGATGAAGGGAGGCAACGGATCGAGTAGTTCGGTGGGGATTAGTTTCGCGCGGCGCTGATTGGTCGGTATGCATCGGGACCGTTGCAAAATGACATTTTGAGATCGGGTGTGATTGGTTGCTTGATTGCTCTGATCGCTTGTTTTCAGATTGTGGAATGCTAACTATGTACTACCAATATGAATAAGTGGCTGCTAAATAGATAGATTGCTTTATAGTTATGTATCGTTACATTGATAGTTAGGTAGTTCAGGAAAGATGCTATCGTACATGGGTCTGTGAGTCATCTGACTGCACCTACTGCAAACGATGTACAGTGCCTCCCTTCCCCCCCAAATTCAGGTACAGGTACAGGTTATTTTCCAGGCAAGTAATGCATTATTAAGGCAGGTGAGTATATATACGACTACCTTGGCAATATCAATATTAACATAGAACCAAAACATGCGATCCCCAACAGAAAGTACAAAGAGAGGAGAAACAGGAAAGAACCGCCAATGCAAGTAGTATGTGCAATGATAATATAGTTACAAATCCAGTCACCGCGAGAATCCCCGCGCGAACGATATAAACAAAAAAAGACAGATAACATTCAACAGATAAATCGATCTGACAGGGGTCGCTCTAGTATGCACAAAAGCAAAAGCAAGGAATCGAAAGAACAATGCCACCTAAAGATAAGTGGTATAGTCAAAGGGTTGTCCCCCATATTTGGCCCGCATTGGGTCCATGATATGTGGGGGATTCATTCGGCCGTCAGTCGTATTTGGGGGTATATGTGCCGTATCTGGTGGGAATGCCGCCGGCAGGCTCATACTTGATGCACTGGCCTGACTGAACGGGATGTTGTTGGGCATCGGATATGGTTGAGTTTCATATGGATAGGGTCGGTAGTTTGGCGATTCCGAGACGGGGCCGGAGTGTAGGGATGGAATCTGTCGAGCATGGGGTTGCATAGGTGAGTTTATGTCTAGGCCAGCGAATGGCTTTGGCGGTGGCATGGCCATGGGCGATTGGTAGCTTTGGACTTGTGAACCTAACCTTGTCAGATTTCCTATCATATCAGAAAGTCAGGAGCGGGAACGGAACAGAACATACCACCATCGACGGCGTAGGGCATAGGCGAGCCTTGTTGATCCGGAGAAACTGATCCTTCAATAGACCGGTTGGGATCATACCCTGGCACCATGCCATTGGGTGGTCTGGGAATACCGTAATCCACTGGTCGTCGTGCATAGGGCATCCCGGCATGTCCGAGCGACTCCGTGCTAGGACTGGAAAACCGACTGGAAAGCTGCGGGAGTCCCGGATAGGCATCGGAAAGGCTGCTAGACCGGGAGAATGGATATGCACGACCGGTACGTTGCATATCCGACAATCCTGCTGGCATCGCTGGTCGATTTGCCAACGAAGGCGTGGAATATCCATCCTGTCGCTCCGTGGTCGAGAAATAGTGTCCACCAGCAGACGGTGCGCTTAATGGAGACATGACATATTCATCCTCGCTCTGCCGCTGCAGTCCGCTGGTAACCAGCATCTGGGAAGCATCGTTAGTATGTGTTTTCGGTTTTGTTTTTGTTTTTCTGCTATTTCGACTGGATGGACCAACAGGTGTTTCTGGTGTGGATTTGTGGTCAAACGGAGTCCGTAAGACCTGGGTAGTATCAAAGCCGTCCGGCAAGGCCCGCGACTTGAGCATGCGTTCCCGGTCATTAGTGGTCAGACGCTTGAGCTTTGCCCGTCTGCAAACCCGTCAGATACGGTACTGCTCCAGTATCATGCTAAAGATAGACCAACCTGTTCTGGAACCAAACTTGGACCTGCCGCGGCGTCAAGCCGGGGATTTCCTTTGAGAGACGATCGCGATGGGCTGCGTCCGGGTGCGCTTGACGAGTGAACTCACTCATCAGGAAGCGGGTTTGATTGTGAGTCAGACTAACCACGGTCAGCCTTGTGGTCCTCTCTAGACAGGGCAGTACAGTACAGTGCTAGCTAGCAAATGTAACTCACCGAAAACGCTTCATTTTCTTCTTCTCAAGCCTGGCATCAGACGGGATCATTTGGCCGTCCTCAGCACCCGGGGAACCCGCCCCGTCGTCGGACGAAGTTATGGCACCTTCAGCCGTGTCCTCGCGCCGGTCCTCGTCGTCGTGTCGCTTCCTCTTCCTATCCGGGGACGTAACGTCGCGCGGCGAGCTGGACGTGAAGGTATCCTTGCGAGATGCCGACGAAGGGAACGATTCACTGCGATTCAACTTGTCCAGACACGTGCGCAATAGTGGACGAGAGCCGTCACTATCGGGGTCGACGGTCCGATCGTCCGACGTGTCTTTTGGTGGGGGCATCAACTCGTACCCTGATGCTGGTGCTGGTGCTGGTGCTGGTGCTGTTGTTACTGCTACTGCTGATGATGATGGGGCTGTGTGTTCTGCTGGCGCTGCAAAGGCGGACGAAACTGATGGGAGTAAAGAGTTGTTGTTGTTATTGTTGTTGGTGTGGTCTGCCCGTTTCGTCGATAAGTTTGGAGGATTGGTCTGGTCCTGATTCCAGGCGGATGGAGTGGAGATGGCGGCCAAATGCGATGGAGGAGCTGCGGGAGAAGGCAACCAAAGACATGGGCCACTTACAGACATGATTGATCCTGATCTACCACTTCACGCGCTGATGATGAACATAGTTGATGTAGAGAGATATTTTAGAAGAAAAGACAGGAAAGGAAGAAAGGAAGAACGGAAGAGAAGAAGTGGAAAAGCAGAGAGTCTATATTGGCCGTTGGCGAGAGGCCCTCGAGTGGGGCGGCCACCAAAAAGGCGTTCGGGATGTTTCCTGAAGGAGAGCACGAGTCCGAACAGCGAGTGATCAAAGAGTTGACAGGGATGAAGGAGGGGAGGGAATGAACGGCACTAGGAAAGGACATCCAGATGGACGGAAAACAGTGGAAATAAGAGTCCAGCCAGCCGTTGGAATTGAGGCTGCAGGACCAGAACAGCAACAACACGCCAACAGGGGAGAAAGAGGGAAAAAGGCAGAAGAATGGACGGACCACCGCTTGATGATCTGACACGCGGTCCAAAGCGCAGTATTCCGAAGCGCTTACTCAGTAGAAATAAATGACTTTGTCGTAATGGAGAAGGAAGGGAAGCGAAGAAACTCCTGTCAGATCGGAAATGTCTGTTCTTAGGGCAGGAGGACTGGGCCTTGGGGAACCGTTAAGATCAACGGTCACCCTTCACGGTCCATACTAATAGTAGGACTGGGCGTTGGTAGTTTATTCCTGCTATAATTGCATGCTACTATTATATTAATATAGAAAAAAGTTTATGTACATCTATATATACTCTCAACTCCTTTTCTTTGCTCTACATTGTACTCCGTACAGTGTACAGTGTACTCTTAAAAAAAAGAAAAAGAGGAAAAAGAAAAATGGAAGTAAACTAACCCAATCCAGCCTAGCCCCGTAGAGCGGTCTCGCCCGCCTCTGCCAAGAACTGTTCGTGGGGGTTGAGTGGTCGCCATGTGTGCGGAGCCGGACCAGCCGATGGGCCCTGCGCTGCATTAAAAGTGGTCCTCCGGTGGGGCTGCAGCTGCCAGCCGAGGGCTTTGCGTCCAATCAGCTGGACTGCGAGACGAGAGCCGTTGGCCCCACTGTTAGAGATGGTTACGGTGAAACTAGCTATCAGCAGTGCATACTCTGTCGTGGTAATCCATAGAGCAGTCTAGAGATGGGACTTGATATTCTGTGGAGTAGATATGCCACGCAGAACTGAGCACGGTGTTGTAGTAAGGATATTACTCCGGAGTATTCTCCCATCATCCCATGTCTGTACGGAGTACTCCATACTCTGCTTGTTAGAAAAACAAATCCAGAAAGGAAAAGATCAGCGGTGGGCCCGGCTCCGGTCACAATACTGTACTCCGTACGGAGTGTGCCGGGGCCGACATAATACGTACGGTAAGAGTAACTCTTCTGGAAAGCCAACTTGTCACCTGTCACTCGGCTTAACATCGGACAGCATTAACCGGTTTGCAATAACATAAGATGCAATAGGGTTGAAGATGATGCATAATAGTATATTGGCGTTGCGATAATAGGTGCAGGGTTATCATCCGAATACTAGAAAGTAGTACTCTGTCGTGCAGCAGTATTCGGAAATGTAACGGGCGAAATCTCGGGAACAAGTGAAACCCCTTCCGACGGATGTCCAGACGACATGGCATGACCGCGTGACTAAGACAGAGACACCCTGTTCTAACTAGTACAGGGTACAAAAGCAGGATAATTGCGCGGAGATCAGATCGTGATGCAATCCGCGATCGTCTATACCGGAAGATAGACAGGAAGGACAGAAAAAGAAAGACAGGAAAAAGACATCGAACTTCCTCGCAAGTTGACTCATCCTCTGTCGTACCTTCGTCACCACGCATACTGTGCTATATCCACCATCTTGCCATGTGCTGCGCGAGTCCGGAGTAATCCGTAAACGCTGATTCTGGGATAATAAGATCGAAGGGTCTTCCAGTCCGATCTATCGATACAGAACATCGATGTAGATGGGTATCTTCGATCTCTTCCTGTAACAAAAACGACAGCTCATGTCTTGGCCCATGCGGGTCGTCAGTTACCCTGACTACTCCCCGTATACTGGATCTGTACACGAACCCTAGATTCACCAGCTGAACATCTCCCAACAGTACAACCCATCGCGCGTGCTAAATCAACCTTGAACCACCAGCTCTTCCTTCCAGACAATCCTCTCCTCTCACTTACCTGCGCTGTTCTTTCCAGCCGTCAGATGAAACACGATGGTCGCCCCACCTTCCCTATAACAACCCAAGACTATATGACAACATACCGGGCGAAGTACAGAGCACTTGCTTCTTTCGTATCTACAGAGTACGCAGAAGTATCTATTTTTGTTTGAAAGACCAATGTTTACAAGTCTTCGGTTTTCTCATCTATTTCCCCGTATCCTATTGTTTCTAGCTAACGCTTAGTTGGCGCAGGAAGACAGTTCCGGTCCCGTCAACGGTCAACGGTTTTTATATCACTATTACGACTGACAACTACTAGTACTACTACTAGTAGGTTTAGGGAGAAAACACGCTATTGCTGCTGATCCCTCCCTCGGGTTCAGGGCCGAGGTTCAAGGCCCGTATAATGGTCCCCGACGAAAACGGTCTCGGCTGCCCGTAACCAGGAATTATGTATTAATATCTCTGATGCAATTTGACAGGCTTGGGCATTAATAGAACCCGTTGAACCGGCCGTTGGGAATATCTGTCTGTCTTCCAGGACAGGAACAGGCATTGATTCATTCCATATCGGTCAGGCATTCGGTCCGCTTCGAATGTCTCGATACCTGCAATTTTCGGCTCTTATCCGTCTGCAGCCTTGTGGCTGCCTGCATCTGCATTTACCGGAAACCGGCAATCTTCTCTCCGCTTCTTGCTGCGTCTGTCTGTCTGCAGACGCTCGCTTTTGCAGTAGTACCGCATCAAACCATTGACGATCTGCTCCAGAACGGCCTTGCCGCAAGCTGCACTCCGCTGCCAAAAGAAGAAACGACGCTGAAGAACCAGGTCCATTCCGGTGAGTGGTGTGTCTGTCAGTATCAAGAATCTTCGACATCGCGGCGCCACAGGGAAACAAATAGACAAGCACCACGATCGCCGGCATCATGTCCCTCCCATTAGTTCCCCATCATACGCGCCCCCTCTTGGCTTGTCGAGACGAAATGACCTTCATCCACTGCTGTAATAGACCAAACGCACCGCACTGACCCTCTCATTCCTGAATGCTCCGCGCTGCGGGCCATGCTGTCATTGTCTTCCCTCGAGGTATATGATTGATGGTTTATTGTTATTATTAGCATCGCGACACTGGCCAGCGTCTATCCTTTTCTGCTCCGTCCGTCCATGCGTACAACTATCCATCCACCCAGTCCACCTAGTCCATCTAGTCCTGTCATATAGCGCATCGGATCGATGAACTTAGACCCGCCGCCCCTCATCAGGATCTTCCAAGTGCTCCTCCTTCTAACTGTTTCTCGTCCATCTATAACAAACAAAAACAGATGGAAATAAACCCCTCTTTTTAGCGTCCATGGACAAAGAAGTTCTCCCAAGACGGCAGGGTATCATAGCAACACATTGGGAGGGGGGTTTCTTCGTTCTATACACGCACGTATGGCCTCAAGCAACGCACACGCACCCATGCAGCAGACATCGCACATAGAGGCTCACTACTAGGTTCAGTGCCGTTCCTTCGTTTTCCTTCTTTCCCACACGCACACGCCAGCCACCAATCCATCCCTTCTATTCCCCACTAACGCGTCGCTTGTTCCCTTCCCCCCTGTAAGAAGCCCCTTACGACGACGTATCGTTGTTCGTTGCGCTGGTGGCCGATGCTTCTGGGGGCTGCTGGGATTCGACCGATGGCTGTTCTGTCATGGGAACGGGCACGGTCGTATCTCCTTTTTTGACATTATTAGCAGTACTACTACCTGATTCGTGACCCGGTTCGCTAGCGCCGTTTCCCCTTTCCTCTGGTCTTTGTTGTTTCGTCACTGCTATTTCGTCCGAAGCCGAAGGATCTTGGGACCCAGCTGCCGGCGCCGATTGCGTTGTTGCTGTTGCTGATGCTGCTGGGGGGCCCACTTTCTCAGATGACTGCGGCGGTGTCGTTATTCCTTCTGCGGGCGAAGGCGTCTCGAACAAGACCTTGAGATTTTTGCCATCGTCAATCTTGTCGAATGCGGCCAGCTTGTTTCGTGACGAAAGCCGCAGAATGCGCCATGTCTTGCTCGCTTTGGATTGAACGGCGATGTCTTTGTCTTCCTTGGACTGGGCCATGTCGATGTCCATCTCGTCGTCCATAATTCCCATCATAAACGAATCCGCCGCCGGAACCGAAAACCTAGACCGTGCCTTGTTAGTCACCAGAACCCACTGGTTGATGCGTGCTGATACATCACACGAGTCGTGAAGAGACGTACCGGCTTGGCTCTTTGAGCCGATCAAGGCTGGCTAATGTCTCTCCTTCCGAGAGAAATTTGAGGTCCAGCGAGCCCATGGGCGACGGGCGGATGCGTTTGTTGGCGTATGTTTTGGTTGCTTGCTCACGGGCACTCAGGTACTCGGATATGGACACGGGAGCTCGTTCGATGAGCGGACAGCCTTCGGCTTTCCAGCGCACCCAGTTTTTGTCCCGCGATAGTACTGTATCTACCATGCGATAATAAAATTTGCCTCCTGCTCCTTCTTGAAGATACTCCTCGATCGCCTTTCGCATTTTGGTCGCCCATTTGGCCTGTCGATTGTCAGATTTCCCATACCTACCTGGAATATTTGAAAGGGGGCTCTTACGTCTTCGTCGTTCAAAACAAACCCGTAAAGCACCGACTTATTTGTCAAGTCCGCCAGTCGTGCTTTAGCCTTTGGCGTAAGTGAAAGCATAAAGTCCAACAAAATTAGGGCCTGCACAAGGACATGTCGCCGGAAGGCTGTATCATTGACCTGCTCCCGCATTAGCACAGGCAACGACAAACATGCCTCTTCGTGTCACTAGCACGTACCTCCAAATCAAACAAGTCCCTACTGGTGAGATACTTCGGGTTAAAGCTGCTTGCAATCTCAGGATCATCCGACGTGCGTTTCCGCTTCATCGATTTCCGCAGCTCTTCCGCAGATCTACTCGTGGTTGGGTTCTCCAGATCTGTGTTGATATTCTTGAAGGTGAAAATTGTCCCCTCAAGCCCTTTTTTGAAAGTCGCAAAGTGTTGAGGGTCAAACATTCTGGTTGGTGCTGAGAAGTAGGCTTGTAAGCCCCAGAACATGGGGTAGAGGGTATCTAGATCGATTTTCTTCTCTGGATCCTTCTTTTCGTTATCAGATACCACGACCTTCGGGGCCTTCGCGGCGTCTTGTTGTTCGTTAGAGGGTTGTTGAGTATCTTTATCCGCTGGCTGATCCTCTGATTCCTTCTGATCCAACATCTCAACATCTTCGTCCTTCTTCTCTTCGGTGCTTGATTTGGTGATCTCATCGAAAGTGGTGACATTTTCAGTATGATACTCGCCCCGGAGGTTGACGGCGCTTTTATCCCCCAGTGGGAAACTCTGGAAAAGGAAGATGAATACCCGTCCACAGAAAACAGTATCTTCTGCTCGGGAAAGACGTCGGAGTAGTTCGTTGCACGACCGAAGAATAATCAGGCTCTTTTGCTTAAAATGTTTCTTTGACGGAAATCAGCGCATGAATATGAAAGAAGAAAGAGAGCATGCAACGCATACCTTTGTATTGCGCTCCCTGCGTGATTCCAAATAGTCAAAGATCTTCTGACAGCCGTCAATTGTTTGACTGTCTAGTAGTTCCTCAATCAACCAGAATATTAACCCAGGTTCGCATTGTTCTAAGTCCCATTAGCTCATGTATCCCAGCTCCAGCCCGCATTTTAGACCAACCATTGTCGGAGAATATAGAAACGATATCGAGCAGGTTCCAAATCCGGATAAATGCAGGGTCATCAATGGACGTCGTCGCCTGTCAGAAAACTCTTGTCAGTCATTGTTCGCCCTGTAGCGAGGTCTCGCATCTACAGGGGGCCAGTCCAAGTACCAGAACACTGTAGAATTTCTCTCTGAATGCAATCTCAACAGCTGCATACTGCGTCTGCTGACCTAGCCCGTTCACCACCTGCGCCCCATCTCCCTGTATCTGCCATATAGAATCACCCAGCTGTGCTTCCGTCAACGGAGGTTCAATCTGCTTGTCCGGTTTGGCGCGTTCAGCTCGATCCAGGAGATCATCGACCAGTTCCCTGTAAACCCGAGTCGCCTCGACATCCACATCCGCCATATTGACCACGCGACGGCTTTGATCGCAATTCGTAGTCGAAAGGAGAGTGGTCCAGTGCCTGGCCGTGCTGTTCGAAGCTTGAAGACGATCTCAGGGCCAATCCATTACCATCCACTCGCGGCTCTGCGGAATTTAGCCGCGAGTGGACCTAAACGCTCCAGCCGCGCGGCAGAAGCTTCATACCGTTCCGCCCGCAACGAAACGAACCACTTGCGCAAATTAGGTGCATCGGATTTCGCGCGACTGGAACTTATCTCTCGTTCTAGGAGCTATCCCCAACGTCGAGGAATGGGGCTACAGACTCGTCCGGCGATGGCGCAAGGCCTTGATTCTAGGCCTACCGTGGAGGATTTCCGCGAGGACAGCTCGTGGGTGAAGCTGGCCAAGACGCTTTGGCTCGAGCCTTCTTCGAACGTCCGCAAAGGCAAGCATGATATCGTCAAGAAGGATATCTGGGATCCTTTGGAAGCGCAAGGGTTTGATCTTCGGTCGCTTCTGACTCTGGAGAATTTGAGCATCTTGGAAAAGTATTACTCGCCTGGCCTTTTTCAGAGAATTGAGAGCTAATTTGTTTCCATAGGTTCCTTTGGCCGACATACACCGAGGACGCTTCCAACTATCACGTGCTACTTATAGCGTTGATCGTGAGTGTCAAGCAACGCGAACATTTGTCGATATGGGGTAGGTTTGCGACACAATTGCTATGGATTTTGACCGTGGAACAAAAGCTGACTTGACTCAGGAATCTTCTCCGACAGGCCGGACGATTTCTCGAGTCTATTCCATCGGATTCTCTCGATGAGCATCGATAGCTCTCTCGCCGTACCTTCACGATTGGCGATCCTCTCGTTCATTATCAGCGCCTTCCAGTCCCTCGAGAACGTTTCGGTACGGAAAGAATGCGCGCCTCTCGTTTCAATTTCAATCTGGCACAATTTACCGAGCGACGAAGCTCGAGAGCGTATACTTGGAAAAGGGCCGATGCTGAAGAAGGCATGGAGGGCTGCCGCGAAGCGATACGATGCGGCTGATGAGACAACGAAGGGGAAGGTGCGCTTTGAAAGATCGTGGCTTTATACGGTGCTTCTTGACTTCCTGCGAAGGTTAAATAGCCCGGAGAAAGACCAAGCAGATGATTTAAGATACTGCGAACGTTTTCTCGAGCTCCTGGTCGACCTGGAAAGCCAACTTCCCACAAGACGTTATGTCAATACGTTGCTAAAAGACCTCAACTTGCTGCCCGTCATTCGCCTTTCTCAGCTTTACCGCTCCCCGGATAATGCCCTCTTCCGCGACTTCTACAATCTTCTCAAACACTTCGTTAATTTCGCGATTGACGATTATTCGGGTCAGGCTTTGTCGCCCCAGGAGGTCTATGATATCCATTGCCAGGAGCTGGGACAGCTGCAGCGGACATCTATGAAGCATTTCAAAGACAAGTTGATGATCCTTGCACTGTCCAACTACGGTTCCATCGAGCAACGTGCAGAATTAGAAGGACAGTTGTCTTCCCTGGAAGACTCGGAACTGGAGAGCCTATGCTCTCGCCTTGGTTTCAGGACGAATTACCCTCAGCAGGCTCAGGTCACGCCCGGTCGGAACCTGTATCTAGAGATCCTTTTGTCCTTTTATGAACGGAAAATGCCGTTCCAGGAAGCCGCTTCGCATCTGAGCATTGTTCCTACGGAAGAAAGTCTGTACGACCCAGCGCTAATTCGAAACGAGACTTACGATGGTTCAAGACCACTTGCCATACCGAAGCTGAATCTTCAGTATCTGAGTCTTGGTGACTTCCTTTGGCGTTCGTTTTTGCTATATCGCTCTGAAGCTTTTTTCCAGATCCGTAAAGATATGGAAGGGATTGTCAAGCGGATGCAACCACGAGCAAGCCGGGACGGCAGAACATTAACCTTCGAAGGCTTCTCTCGAATGGCTATTCCGATATCCAAACCGGCCATCGTTGAAGTCGCGCCGCCAAAGGTTGGCTCGGCGAAGCCGGCTTTCGTCCGAGCTGAGATTGCTATCGAGGTGGGAAGATTGGCTGACCACATTCGACGGGAGTGGGAATCCCTCCGCCCGGATGATTCTGTCTTCCTTCTGGCAGTGCAGCAGGACTCCTCGAACAAGTTTTGGCTTCAAGAAAAGTCAGAGGGACCTACTCTGACGCACCTTCGAACTGCTGAAGTTGTGCAAGTACTCGATGATCATGGCCGTCCTTTGCGCGAGCCTGGTGGCGGCGCTAATGGTTATAATAGAGCACGGGTTAGGAAATTGCTGCTCAACCTAGATGCGACGGCTTTCAAAGCAGACAGAGACCGGACACTGCAAGGAAAACAGGATATCTATCCGTTAATTAATGTTGTTGCAAGGCGACGCGGAAGGGAAAATAATTTCAAGTCTATTCTCGAGACCATGCAAAGGCTTATTGTCTCTGATATCACCCTTCCATCTTGGCTTCAAGATATCTTTCTGGGATACGGAGATCCGGCCGGTGCTCAATACAAAGAACTGCCGAATCGACTGAAATCGGTTGATTTCCGCGATACCTTCTTAGACTGGCAGCACTTGGTGGAGAGCTTCCCTGGTATGACCATCGAGCCGTCAGGAGATGCGAATTCCAGCTTCGGGCCTCCGTATGTCCTCGAATACATTGAAAATGCCCCACAAGCCTCTTCGGCAAATCCGTCGAAGAAACGGCGGATGGACCAAGCTAAGCAGTCGCCGATCTCACTTCATGTGTCGACTTACAAGCCGCCTAATCCGGGTCCGTACCCAGTGGATGCGCCCAAGCTCAACACTGTCCGTTTCACCTCTGCTCAAGTGGAAGCTATTGCATCTGGTACGCAGCCTGGGCTCAGTGTGATTGTTGGACCGCCGGGAACTGGAAAGACGGATGTTGCAACCCAAATCATTAATAATATCTATCACAATTTCCCCAATGAGCGCACCTTGCTTGTTACACACAGCAACCAGGCTCTGAATCAACTCTTCCAGAAGATTGTGTCGCTCGACATCGACGAACGTCACCTTCTACGACTTGGTCATGGTGAAGAGGAATTGGAGACAGAGTCAAATTACAGCAAGTATGGCCGCGTGGATTCTTTCTTCGATAACCGCAATCGTTACCTGGATGAGGTCTCTCGGCTAGCGGTGTCGATTGAAGCACAAGGTGCTCACGGAAACTCCTGCGAGACCGCTGGGTACTTCAACATAGTTTACATTCAGCCTGCATGGGCGAAATTTTGGGATCATGCTCGTGCCGAGAACACTTCGACCGAACAAATTATTTCCGCCTTCCCATTCCATTCTTATTTCTCTAACACATCGCAGCCTGTGTTTGACCCTTCGTCATCGAAGGAAACTGTGCTGGACATGGCAGAGGGGTGCCAAAGACACATTTCGAAGATCTTCTCTGAACTGGAGGACATCCGTCCGTTTGAAGTTCTGAGGCAACCTCGCGACAAGGCTAATTATCTTTTGGTGAAGGAAGCCAGGATCATCGCCATGACATCCACGCACGCCGCAATGCGACGCCAGGAGATTGCCGATCTTGGCTTCCATTATGACAATGTCATCATGGAAGAAGCTGCGCAGGTCACGGAGATTGAGAGTTTCATTCCAACTGCTCTTCAGAACATGAAGAAGGGTGAATTGCCGTTGAAACGAGTCGTTCTATGTGGTGACCACCTGCAGAATTCTCCCATTATCCAGAACCTTGCTTTCCGGCAGTACGCTCATTTTGAACAAAGTCTCTTCCTGCGCCTGGTCCGATTGGGAGTTCCGTTCATCACCCTCGACCAGCAAGGACGGGCACGGCCTAGCATCGCAAAACTCTTCCGGTGGCGGTACAGCAAACTGGGCAATTTGCCCGTGGTTGAGACAGAGCAGGAATTCAAGCAGGCAAATTCAGGGTTCCAATTCGATTACCAGTTCATCAATGTTCCCGATTACCAGGGCGTGGGCGAAAGAGAACCAACTCCCCACTTCATTCAAAACTTGGGTGAAGCAGAATACGCTGTGGCTCTCTACCAATACATGCGTCTTCTCGGGTATTCGGCCTCGAAGATCACCATTCTAGCTACCTATGCGGGACAAACTGCGTTGATTAAGGATGTGCTGAACCATCGTTGTGCCAAGAACAATCTGTTCGGCATGCCCAAGATCGTCACCACCGTGGACAAGTACCAGGGTGAACAGAATGACTGTAAGTCATCCATACCTATACACCATAAGTATTATATTATTGCCAGTCCTTACTCTAACTTGGGGCTTTCATAGATGTCATTCTCTCGCTCACGCGATCCCGCACCGTGGGCTACCTCCGTGACGTCCGCCGTCTAACAGTGGCACTTTCTCGTGCTCGTCTTGGTCTCTACATCCTCGGCCGCCGGGAGGTCTTCGAATCGTGCTTCGAGCTCAAACCGGCCTTCGATCTTCTCTTCCAGCGCCCTGATAAACTTATGCTCGTGCCTGGGGAGATGTTCCCGACGTCGCGGATGCTTGACGATCAGGCCCAGGGTACACCCATGGAAGGCGTGGAGCATCTGGGACAGTACGTGTATGAGATGTCTCAGGCAAAACTCAAGGCAATGGGCGAGGATATCATTGTCGAGGATGCAATGCCGGATGCTGGTGAGGCAGGGGAGGATGAGTTGGTAGACGACGATGATAAGGATCAGGTTATGCTTGGAGCCGGGGAAGAGGAGCCGGAGGAGGATCCTTTGCATGACCATGCATTCCATTCTGCGGCGTGAAGTACATATTTAATTGTTTCTTACATGGTTGTGTGCTAGTTAGGGTTTTCCTCATGGCGTGTTTTGCCTTGCGTATATCCTTCTTCTATATGTTGGTGTAAAAATAACAATATTATTTGGAACTGGCGAGAATGCTCAAGTTTGTTCGATTTACGTTGACTCTGCAAATATAGGTTTCTCTGATGGATGAAGGTCTATTGATAATCACATTCGATCATTTTTCTAGATGCTCCTGTACAATGGCCTTCCGAACCCAATTGAACCCTCCAGAAGATCTAGAACTCACATACTGTCATTTATTTCTGCTCCTTGTTGTCTTTAAGCTCCTCGGTGATATTTTGCGGGTCCTTCCAAGCGAGAGCCACGAACCTGTTGAAGCATTAACATGCAATCTTTTGAACAGAGTATCATGAAGGGGTTACATACTTGGTGTGACTCCCTCTCGCAACGAGATCGCCTTGGGGGCTAAGGAACTTGATCGAAGTGTATGCAAGCGTCTTTCCGACTTTTCAGGCAAGAACAGATCAGAGGCGCCCTTTCGCTAGAAATCAAATTGGGGAACTGGAAGCTTACATTTGTCACAGTTGACCTCCTATAAGCAAGTTAGCATGTGAGACTTCTTTGCCAGGAAGGGTGAGATGCGATGACATACAGCCAAGATCTTGTCGCCAATTTTTCCTCCAGCGCTGAGGTATGTCACGCTGAGATCTGTCGAAACGCCCGTCGCGAACAGGCCGCGAGATGCCACGGCCAACGAACCACCGAGGTCGACTTGTGGGTACTTCAGCATGCTGTGCCTGGATCACACTTCTCTGGTTTAGATAGACATACCCATGCTTGCAATAGTGCCACCATGGAGGATACTCAGTCGGTTCTATGGATGGTCAGCTGCAGGTCATGAATCTAGTCAGGCCGGGACGAAGTCCTTACCGTGTGCTCCTTCTGGATGTCCAATTCAAGGTTGACAGTACCGGGCCTAGCAGCAGTAACTTTGAGCTGAAAAGCAGACAGATTAATTCATGTTCATGCTCGAGATCCATTGGCCCTCATATGGTATATAGAATGGACTGAGGGCTGTGCATGATGGCATGGAGGCATTGCCATTGCCTCCAGCAATGCATAACCTAGGGTCCCAGCAGTATATTCCTTACATTGTTCAAGAGTCTGTATAACCAACCATCAACACGATGTGCTGTCAAAGCGCTGGTATGTACTTACCGAGGTTCCAGGCCCGAAGTTGCCCGGAAGGACTGCCAGACCTATATAGATAGGTAGGCATGATCAGTATATGTAGAGTGATATTGCCTTGTTGCCTGTTACATACCGACTCGACAAAACGCAACGCAGTCATCTTCGAAGATATCTCATACACACAATGGCGTCCAAGCCTGGAGAGAGACTGGATTACTGGAGATCGCTGTGAAGTCATCGCCCGAGAACTGCGCTCTGTGGCCGCGTGGACCTCCGGACCGCATTTTTGATTAATGATTGCCGTTCGCACTTGACAGTCACAATAATTGTCATTGCGCACTGCAGCATTATGCAGCAGAGGTGACGGAATTCCTTTTCTCTCTTCTGCTGCAGGCAAGATGGCTGCCGCCCCATCTCGTCCGTTTGATTATCTGGAGGGCCTGCCTGGGACGGTTTTCTACAAGCTGTACCAGCAGCCATCCACGGCCCTCGCGATCTTTAGGCGCATGTTGCCAGATCTGGGTATGTTCATCTTGGAAATAGCAAAAAAAGAGTGAATGGGATACTAATGGGCTTTCTATAGCAAAATGCTTTGTGATGGCGTTGCTTTATCTCAAAGACCCCCTTCCAGCAGTCGATCTGGAGGCCTGGGTCAGGTCAGAGAGCTTGAGGTGAGCTACTTTTTATTCAATATATTATCCTGTGAGTTGCGCTGACAATACTTTCAAAGAGAACGAGACAATGCGCTTTCGATTTTGGGAAGGCTACATATTCTATCGAATACCACGATTTCGAATAACGTCCGGGCCTACATAGTCACAAATCCATTCGCCGCCTCCCTCCGACAGGCTCTTACAGGGACTGAGCAGACACAATCCTTCGGTATACTCTCACAGATCGGCGACGAGGGAGCGGTCACTGTTGCAGATCTAGATGGATATGCGCGACGACAATGGGAAGGTGTGCTAGGATACATGGTCGGTACAAGTGGACTCGGAGTCCGGGGTGATGCAGTCAATCTGAGCAAAGGTGTCAAACAGCTTCTCCAAGCCGGTCATCTTGTTGAAATCAGGGATCGTCGAGTTGAAATCACTCAGGATGGATTTGGGTTCGTCCTACAAGATGTCAGCACACAGGTCTGGCATATCTTGATACTCTACGTCGAAAGTGCAGAGGCCATCGGAATGGATAGCGTCGAGGTGCTTTCATTCATCTTCCTTCTGAGCAGCTTAGAATTGGGCCAGTCATACCAGAAGAAGTATTTGACCTCCAATCAGATTCGGACTCTGACCGATCTGACCGACTTCGGCATTGTATACCAAGAAAACCCCGAGGCGGGTCGCTTTTACCCAACCCGGCTCGCAACGACTCTCACTTCCGACTCCAGCGCGCTCAGCAACCCCATCTCCGGCTCCCTCTCCGGACCAACGGGAAGTTCTTCGAGTCAATCGGGCTCGGGCTTCATCATTATCGAGACCAACTATCGAATCTACGCATACACATCCTCGCCGCTTCAAATATCACTCATCGCGCTCTTCGCTACCCTTAAATACCGATTCCCAAACCTTATTACCGGCAAAATCACCCGTCAATCCATCCGCAAGTCTGTGGAAATGGGCATCACTGCCGATCAAATCATTTCGTACTTATCCACGCATGCACACCCGCAAATGCGCAAGCACAATATGTCCAAAACCGCCAATCCCCAAGCAGGCATTCCGCCGTCGGTCCTTCCGCCCACCGTGGTCGATCAGATCCGACTTTGGCAGCTTGAGCGGGACCGTGTCAAGGCGACGCCTGGGTTTCTCTTCAAAGATTTCGTTAGTTTGGCCGAATATGAAGCGCCGTGTCGGTATGCGGAGGATATTGGGGTGCTTACGTGGAAATCAGATCGCAAGCGTATGTTCTTTGTTACAAGGCATGAGCAGGTTGCTGCGTTTTTGAGGAGTAGGAAGTGAACTGGGGTTTAAAATTCAGAGGGGGCTATACGGCGCAATGGTATTCAAGCATGGTATGGCGTTCTGGAATTAGAGCATAATGTATTAATGACTTTGGGATACATAGAAGACGCTGTGTTTCATTTGGCAAGGGCAAATTACTACTGGTTGCGAGCTGAAGTCATCGACGTGGCAATCTCGTTCGAATTTTAGCTGGTGTTAGTACGCTCGACGACCTACATTATGAACATTTAGAAGTACAGGATCTTATTGTCATCACTGGATCAAGACACTCGACCTATCCTTCGGCGCCATTATCGATCGACTATCCACCAGTGCAATGAAAAATAGCCCTAACATACAAAATCCTAGCGCCAACAGTCACAGACAAGCAGTGCAACAAGTCAACCCATCCACCTATCTCCATGGATAGAAACATACTCACTCTGGAAGTCACGCAAACTCCTACTCGCCTCGTCAGTCACGCAAGCATTCTCCAGGACCATAAACGCCCTCTTGATGCGATAATCCGGCAAGTTCTGTTCCGTGCTTCCCAACGGCCGCGAGTAACTGGATATCATGCCGAACCCTGCGGTGGCTTCGGGCTGGTTGAAGGAGTCTTCGTAGTGGAAGGCGTTGGCTAGGGTCACAAACCGCCCGAGCCAGTATTGGTGCGGTTGCGGGCGGGAGACCTGGTGCAAGGAGCGAGGGGGAGACTGGGCTAGCCCTTTTTGGGTTTTGGTTTGGTATCGCGGTGGTTCATTCTCTTCTAGGGGGGATGAGGGAGATATATAGGGTTTGATGTTGGTGATAGCAATGGAAGATCTCTGTACCATTCTCTCGGCTCGGTCCTTTCTTCTGTCTCTTTCTTGGGCCCTGGATACGGCGGTGCCTGCGGCGGTGCTGTTTCTTCTATTGTATGCCAGTGATGATGATGACTGGTCCTCGTTGAGCTCAACGCGAGTTGCTTGCATTTTTAAGTTCGGGTCTGCATTCTTTTCGTGGTTTCTCAAATTCCCGGAATTCTTGGTCCATGGAAACCTCGACCGACTCAAATTATCAGCTTGATCACTTTTCACGACATCGCTCTTCTCAAGTCTCGAACTAAATGAGCCAGAAAGGCGCTGAGGTTCTCTCCGATCCGGCTGTTTGGACAGAACCTGCCGCGGGCTCGATCTGTGACCGGCACTAGCCCTGCTGACACGCACTTTCCTCGTCATCGGGTCTTGCTCGTATTCCTGTACCTGATCGTCCAGTTGGGGAGCTCGAGGGTTAACGTCATCTCGCAACCCTTTCGATAAGCTTTCCTCTTCTCTCGATCTTAGTATCTCTGGTGGCAATCTGGAGGACAGTGCACGCGTGCCGCTCCTGGTCTGCGTGGGAGGACGTCCATTGTGAGAGCGCAGAAGAGAATGCTGACGTCGGTAGCTAGCTTCAGTCGCACCAAGTCTCGGGGTGGACAACGCAGTCGCTGGAACCGGGAGCATGGTGTAAGACCTGGTGGTTTTATTGCGTGCTACATAGTCTGTGACAGGATTTTTTGACACGCCTTCTTCATGTGCCTGCGATGGAATATTCGACGAAGCAGTAGTTCCTGGGTTGGGGTAAGAGTAAGGGCCGTCTTTGCTTTTCACTCGCTGACCATGTGGCTGGCCTGACTGTTTTCGCATGTTCTTGTTGTGGTCTTTGCTATTCTTCATGCTGTTGTCTAGTTCTTTTTCAGAAGTCCCTCTCGTCTTCAAACTCGTATGCAGTCTTCCCAATGAGGAAAGCACGCTCTTCCTCTCTTCCTTTTGGTATACCGCGTGAGAATAAAGATCTCCCTCTGGGTGCCTCGTGGCCGTAGGGATCCTTGAATGCAGTCTTGACGTCGTGTATTCCTGCGTCGAGAAGGTTCTCCTTGTGTTCATACCAGTCTCGTTTCTCCTCAATGGCGTGGAAAATCGTGGCGTACGTAACTTCAAGTTTTGAATCCGACTTTTGCTGCGGTCATCTTCTTCTTTCGCTTCTTTATCCTTTTCTTTCAGTGGCTTAGCGACTTTGTTCTCCTGGTTTAGTTGTGTAGGCAATGACACAGAAACATGGCGCCAGGGTCTTTCTGTCTTGCTGTTTCGCTTGCTGCTATTGTTGACATAAAGTGGTGACGATTTGATTCTAGTCAGAGAACTCTTCTCCTGACATGTGCTGGAAGTTTGTTCGATCACAGGGCTGTTTGTAGGGTGCTTAATTTCCTGTGCAATGTTATGCTTGTCTTCATTATTAGTACCAAAGGGTGTTCTTCTCAGCTTCTGCAAGGAGTTGATAAAGGATGAGGCTCTTTGGCGCTGCTTTTCAGGCATATTCTTTTGCTTCTGTTTCAATTGAGGTTTTATGGGGGAGATAGAAGAGAGAAGAGAGGTGGTCAGTTGGTGGGTGGTGATGGTGAATTTAGGGCTTGCGGGTCTCGCAATCAGCGCCAAAGTCCTTTTGGCTTATTTGCTAGACTTCGCGTACGAGTTCTACTAGAAGATAAATACAGAATATATGCAGTCTTATATTGACCAGTACCCCTCCCATGTAACGAAACGTAATTCTTTATATCAGGTGGTGCCATACCAAACCAAACGCCTCATTAGGTCATCAACATTTGATCCATGCAATAAAATAGACGATGGACTATTCTGAATCACTCTCGACGACAAACCCAGCCCTTACACGTCTTCGCCCTGGGATAGGAGGCCCATCATCTTCATCTTCGGCAACACGTCCGTTAATTGCATCAACAGGCTTAGGCGCAGGGGCATAGTTGTGGTCATCCGAGCCAGAGTCCCGGGCTAGATTACGACTGAATGCAAGGTCATCATCGAAATCGAGATCGTCTTCTGTGACTGTGGGACGAGTGTTGTGGACTGAAGCATCCTCCCGTGATGCTGGCGACCCACCAGCTTCCATTCCTGCCATGAGAATATCGTCATCGTTATCGCTATCGCCATCCTCGGGGCTCTGAGGTCGACGCCTTTGTCGCTTGCTTTTTGTGTTCGTACTGCGAGAGTTGTACTCATCGCTCGTACGCTTTCGTCCACTCTTTTTCTTGGCCGGTTTGCCGCCCAGGTCACCGGTAAGTAGGGCTTTCTTGACCCGGTCCGCCTGGTCCTTCCGCCGCTGCTCCTCCAAGCGGAAGAATTCCTCGTCGCCTGCTTCATCGCTATCTTCGTCACTGGCATGGATGTATAGATCACTCTTGATCTTCGCCTGTCGAGCCCGGGCATTATCCAGGCGTGCTTGTCGCCGCTCTTCTAGCGTCGCTTCGTCCAGTGGTTCCTTTTCACCGTCTTCGTTCTGCTTCTTCTTGCGCTTCTTCTTCAGTTCATCGAGAGCATTAGATTTTGATCGAGGGTTCGGTGGGAAGAGATAGCCGTCTGGTATGTCATCTTCGCCCTCTGAATCGGATCCGAAATTAACCTCGACTGTCGGGTCTTGGTTGTCTCCTCGACCGCTTCCGGCTTTGCGCCGAAGTTGTTCCCGGGGATCTTGATCTTCAGGGATAGGCTTGTCGATAGTCTGGTCGATAATTGTTTTGCTGTGTCTGATATCGTTTGAACTCAGAGCTGAGGGAACAATCCATGATGCCCCAGGAACGTCTTCCATTCCGAGTCTTTCAAAGCTGACCAACGTCATCAGAAGACGGAGTTTGCCGTTCGAGAACATGGCGTTTCGGCATGCTTCGTCACTTGATTTAACAGCTGCATATGAATTAGTAAAATATCTACCAAATAAGGCATTGACGCCAAAACTTACCAATCATAGGATTAGGAGCATCTGGTCTCTGCAACCCCTCAGCTTGCCGAGCTTCCTCATTGGCTTCCCAAGACTCTCTTTCATCGGCTGCAGAGCCCAAGACCTCGCTGATCCATCTGGCCAAGTCGGTTTTCTCGTCCTTCACAAGTGCAGCCACCGCAACGCCAATCTTCTCATCTATTGTTTTGGCCTCCTTCGGGTTGACCTCAAGCTCGGCTGCTGGCTTTCTCACGGTAGATAGAGTTTGCTTTTCGTGACCATATTCAAGGTAGAATACGGTTGAATTGATCTTGCTGAACAGCAGTTCTGTTACCAATGCGGGACGCTGCTCCAATTTCTTTATCAGCCGCCTAATAATCTGCCGAACTAACTCTTCCCATTCCCGGAAGACTGGCTGATTTGTGTCCAGAGGCCCTGGTCCTTTGATCATCCTGTGAAATAGGTTGATGATGTCCACCCGGAATAGCAAAACGCTCATTTCCTGTTTAAAAGCAATCCGGTAGAAGTAGCGATGTGCACGTTTCAGTTGCTCCGTGCTTAGCTCTTTATAAAACCCGGTGAAGGCAACGAAAGTATCAACGCATCCCTGGTTGCAGAACCTGGCTGCAAACCGTGTGAAATCGAACTTGCGTTCTCTAGATATTCTCTCGGCGTCCCGCTCTTCTTCTTCTTCATCTTCTGAAGCGTGTTCTTCCTCGTTCCCTTCACCGTTTCCACCGTTGGATTCAGCTTGTTTGGCCTTTCGTTTCGCTCGACGTTTAGACCGCACCTGCATATCCTTGTTCGTCTTCGAGTAACGCTCCAGCATCCGCAAGAAGACATGCGCGAGCTCTGTGCACGCATCAAGATAGCCGAACCCTTGGTCTTTATATCCACGTATTATGGACAAAATCCGGTCGTGAGTTGTTTCTTCGTAGAAGATCCGGCTTTGAATATTTTCAGCAATTTCCTGATCCTCCTCAAGCGGCGAGACTGCCATCTCCTGGACAGTTAACAAAATTTGCGTAAAGCAACGCATTTCTGCGTTGAGATCTTCCCATTCCTTATGGTCCCAGCTAGATTGCATCGACCGGTTCAATAATATAAACGTTTCTTGGTTCAAGACACCGGCGACTAGGCCGAAGCTATCAGGCTCGATATCTTTCGAGGACTTTCCTTCTTTCGAACGTTTCTGGCGCTGGCGTTCGCGCCGTGATCGCTCTGCCTCCAGGAACCAAGCTACAGTGTGGAAAAATTGACGGGTATTCAGTGGCACCACTCGTTCAGCTTCTCGCTCGATTGCCTTCCGGACGTGAGTGAAGAGCGGATTAAAACCGGAGTCCAGGAACTCCTCCGCAAACATTCGCAGGTTCCTTGACGCAGACGATGAAAGATGTACCGGCATATTAAAGTCGTCGCTTACAGTAACCTCATTCGGTTTGCGGCTCCGCTGGGGCTTGTTCCATTTCTTAGTCTGGTCCATCTTGTGTAGCGTCGCCTGGCCATCTTTCAGGACATCTTGTCCAGATACGGTGGAAACTTTCGCATCATCGCGCTTGACCCAGATCATAGTACCAAATCGGCCATGCCGCGTAGGGGCATTCTTCGCGTACTCTCGTCGTAATGATGACTCTTTTTGTAGGAGACCGCTGAGCTCATCGGTGCGTTTTTCCTTGCGCTGCTCATCGTCCATAAACAGCTTTTCTATATTGACTCCTTTAACCATGTGGAACAGGATCTCGAGAAGCACTACATCTTGCACGTTGAAATCGTCGCCAACGTTGGAGCACATGGTCAAGAGTAGCGCAAAAGCATCCTGGTCCTGGAACGCATTGATAGTCGTCGACCTCGATGTTTCTTCTTCTTCGCCCTCTGCCACCAATCGACTATCCGGAGCAATAATCGTGATATTCCGAAGCAGATAGAGCATGAGCTTAAGTATTCCTTCGTCTCGACTTGTGCGTTCGGACCGGGCTACAGCCATACTGGGAAGGCCGATTTTGATGATGGTGCGCAAGAGACCGACACTCGCATTGCTGATAAGCCCTCGTTTATAGTGAACCTGGACTTGTTGCAGATACGGCATATGACGGTGATGGTTAACGGTCATTTGGCTGTGTAATTCCAACGGCCAAGTCAAAGGAACGAGTAACTCCACTGCCAATCGTCAGTATCCCCAATATTACCTCAAGCGCTGCAGTCGTACTTACAGCATGCTAATGCGATTCTCGACATATATCTGCTGTTCTGTCCCATATTCCACCACAGCGTAAGAATCGGTATCAGGTCCCCGTTCACGAGATTCGCTTCTCCCAGACATCGCGCAACGTCCATCCGATTGTTCTTCTCGTCGTACAGTTTCAACCACCGCTTGATATCTCGTAGACATGCCATAGCGTCATCCCCCAGCGAGTATCGATCCGCGTCGTCGCCATTGAACCCTCCTAGCTACGTGGACCGTTAGCAACCAGTACATCGACTCACTTGACTGGATAACGACAGCAAACTCACCGCAGTCACCAGACTATAGACATAGCCTCGGACATCCGGGTCCACGACCTGGACATTCTGGCCAAAAGGCACGACTTCCTCGTCCATGATGCGCCGTTCAATGCCGTCGTCGTTGCCCGTCCTCGTTGTCGATAGCACGGTGAGGCCCTCATAATCCCGCCAGGCGCGCGTAGCCCCCGCAGCCAATCAAGACGCGTCGTTCACGCGTGTCCCGCGTCGAGGAGACAACTCGGATGTCGGAAAAATTAATTCCGTGCCGAGCCGAAAATAGCCGATGACGTTGAATCACGTGGGAATCGGAGTATACAACTTCAATATTCTACCTTCTAACTTCTTGGTGATTCTTATTGTCAAGACCGTTACGAACCTGTAGAACCCTGCTTGTCGCATCCGCGTGTTAGCGTCGTCCTGTCGTCACCATGTTGATGTCTTCGCTCCGGACTATCGGCCAGCGAGGCCCCTCCATCGCTTCTCGGGCCTTCAGTACCACTTCCGCGGCCTCGGCTGCCGAGGTCAAGTCGCTGGGAGTTATTGGATCCGGTCAAATGGTCGGTATACCTGCATGTACACTTTTATTTCAATTTCAATGTGTTTCTGACAGCAAATCTAGGGTCTGGGAATTGCCCTGGTGGCTGCTCAGAAAGCCGAGGTTCCTGTGACATTGGTTGACAACTCCCAAGCATCTCTGGACAAGGGCCTCAAGTTCGCCGGTAAGGACAAAACTGTCTCCCCGGATGGACGAGGTCGAGCGTTTTAGGAAGTAATTGCTAACGTGTTCCAGACAAGCTCCTTGAGAAGGACATCGCCAAGGAGCGCATCACCAAGGATGCCGCTGCCACTGCCCGCTCCCGCATCACCCCCAGTCTGAAGATGGACGACCTCTCCTCGGTGGACTTTATCATCGAGGCGGTCCCTGAGATCCCAGAACTCAAGAGCTCCATTTTCTCCCAGCTTGCTCAGATTGCTCCCAAGAACTCCATCCTTGCCACCAACACCTCGTCCATCTCCATCACTAAGATCGCCGCCGCTACCACCTCGGATGCCAAGGACCTGCAGGCGTCTTCGCGCGTGATCTCGACGCACTTCATGAACCCCGTCCCTGTCCAGAAGGGCGTTGAGATTATTTCTGGCTTGCAAACTTCCCAGGAGACCATCGACACGGCTGTCGCATTCGTGCAGCGCATGGGCAAGATCGCCTCGGTCTCTGCCGATTCGCCAGGTTTCCTCGCTAACCGCATCTTGATGCCGTATATTAACGAGGCTATTACCTGCTTGGAGACTGGTGTCGGTGGCCGCGAGGACATTGACAGCATCATGAAGAATGGGACGAATGTCCCCATGGGTCCCTTGGTGTTGGCGGACTTCATTGGCCTGGACACCTGCTTGGCCATTATGAATGTCTTGCACCAGGAGATCGGTGACAGCAAGTACAGGCCTTCCGGTCTGCTCAGGAGGATGGTTGACGCCGGCTGGCTTGGCAAGAAGTCTGGTAAGGGTTTCTACGACTACTAACGGTATTAACGTTTATGTGGATAGTAAATATGCAACTATGTTTCTATAATCGAATATAGACAAAGCATGCTTATTCATTGCTCCTCCAATTGTCATATGTTACTATGGACCAAAGGGCGTTCGCGAAAAAAGAGTTACCCGGGTATATATTAGTTCCGTTAGCTAAGCTAGTAGTTAAAACCTCGTGTGGACTATATCGATGGCCTCAAAAAGGTAGCTGGTACATTGCTGGACGTCCTTATTTAGAGGTCCCCATCTCCTCTCCCTGAAATCTCGTTCCAACCACACGGAGTTTCGCCTCGTGACGTACTATCTCTAGTCGTCGCCGCCATTCCTCCTGGCGTCTCTCTTCTTGACGACGTTCTTGCAACTCCATTTCTTCCGCCACTTCCCTCTCAGCACCAAATACCGCAGCGAGTACGAAACTTCGATCAGGGTCATCATTTCGATAGGCTGCATCAAAATGTACAGCTGGTTCCGATGCTGGCTTTTTGCAGCGGCAGTTAGGCCACGGATCACCGCAATCGTAACTTTAAAGTAAGGTTAATTTTGATATTTCAGAAAGAGCACTAGAGTGGGAAAGAGAAAGAAGGGCTTACCAGAATTCTGCCTTGCATCTGCAAGTCATGTGTCCACAGCCGAATGTGAGCTCCACCAATGCACGACATTTGTAGCACCGTTGCCAACGCTGAAGCTCAGCATGCTTCAGAACTGCAATCAGCCCCGGGTCTGCAAAACAATCCCTGAATGGGTGATCTCGCGCACGACACTTTGAGCAGATCTTTGTCCGGCAGTAGGAACATTTCTGAATTTGGGACTGATTTCGTAGCATCCTTGGTGAAATCCATTTGCCGCACTTGGCCGCAGGACAATACCAGCGCTCTGTGATCGGCGTTTTGAATTCTTCCATTGTAGTCAAGAAAGTCACCTTCTCTTGAGAATCCAAAGTAGTCAAAACGGTCTTCAATGGTACGCCTTGGTTACAGCATCGGGGCGGAAACATGCGTTCATCATTCATTGCTGTGAAGGTCATTTGACGCAAGCACGGACGGCAGTAACTATGCCCACATGAACTGTTCGCCAGGTTCTCGATACGAACATTTTTGAGACAGCTCGCACAGATACTAGATCATGTCAGTTTTTCTTCTTTCGGAATAAGGAGGGGAAATGCTTACCCCTTGTCATGAGTTATATACTTCAGGAGGCGTTTGATAAAACCGATCCCAATGGACTTCACGGTTGAGGTACACTTCTTGAATTCCATCGAGGTCCGTTCAGTGCATGTTCTTGATACTGTGGAGGCTTGGCCCATGATAACCCTTCTTCTGGTCCGAATTGAGCCCATCCTCTTAGACGAGACAGTATCTTTGAGGGGTTTCGTCTTCCGCTTTTCACCGGCGGATTGATAGTTCTGCCCAGTACTTGATTGGTACGCAGGATGTAGACTCCGATTTGGAGGCTTGAATTGGTACATCGTGGTCAATACTGCAAGGCACAAATTCTGGAACAATTGCTCTTCAATGTTAGCGTAGATCGATCAAATGGCATTGTCTGTTAGAGTCAGCTAACCTGCAAGAAAGCTTCTGGCCGGAACTGACAATACCCTTGACAGCAGATATAGTCTCAACTCACAGACTAGGAGCAACGTCGACTTATGTATGATATCGTAGAGTCCGAAAAGAGTCGGTCGATTGCCTCATTCTCTCGTCAACAAACGGGGGGCCACCACCTTATATGACAGCCCACGAACCCATGGGAGTCCATGCTGTGGATACTTCGCGTATGTAGGTAGTAGACAGATGTGTATGCAGAGAATTTCACACACATCCTCTCTCCGTCTGTCTCTCTCTCTCTCTCTCTTCATTTCTCTAAACTCTGTTCGCGCCACATGTCAGATATCTCCATTACTCTATTGTGATCGTCATGCAACCTAGAAGATGTGCGGCTCCAGGTTGGCCTTGGGCCGCAACGAACAGCCTTGCCGGAACAAATGCTGCATGTACCACGGACAGGATTCCGGACATGGTGACATTCTGAGTCATCGAAAGAAGCTCCATCGAATCATCAACACGTAAAAGACGACTGCTGCAGGTATGATTTATGAGCAACGAAATACTGAGAAAATCAAGTTCCAGCGGGAGGCGGAGGGAAAGTGGTCGACGCGAACATTCGGTGTGATGGAGAAAAACACATACAGACGATTTCGCGAACTATGTGAAATATCAAATATGACAACGGATTTATCTATTTCACCACCAAACACCGCCATTTTTTTTACCGGGGTATCACTGGTTGTCTGCAGATGATGGAGTGTAGCCGGGAATCTTAATTAACATGCAGAGCCCAATCATAAATCAATCAACGCCGTATGCCTTAAACTGGGAAACCCATGCTGTCCTCACAGCGCGCCAGCGAACTTCCGGCCTGCCCACGATGATCCATGCTCTTGGTACTCCTGGCGAGTAATAGCAACTTTGCGTAAGTCGCCTTTGTTATTTGCGAATCGGGATGCTCCCAGCCAAGTAGAGCGAATCGGACTGTTGGGCAACGCTGTTAATACGGGCGAGAACTGCCGGGAAAACAAAAAGGGGGGGGGAGAATAAAAAGGAAAGAAAGGGACAGAGAAAAAGCAAAAATGAACAACATACTCTTTGAGCCTGCGGACTCTAATGGTACATTCTGTCGTGACTGTTTGACGCAGCTCCGATTCTCTGAAAATGGTCAGCAAACAATTCAAAGACAGGCAAAGGATGCGATTGTATCTCACAGTCTCTGCATAAATCCAGGGATCAATGAATTCCCGCCAACGACCATAATGTTCGCCAAAAATACCGGATGCAGCCCCGTTGGCAACACTGACAAACTTTCCAGGATAATGTCCGATATGCCAGCCTGCTTCATTCCGATGTCTTTGGGATTAAACAGGATTTCAGGCACCGTAAATCGTTCGTTGCCCAGAACCAGAACATCTTCTGACAACGCTTCTGCACTGGCTCCTGATAGAACATTCTTCCTCTTTTTTACATTCAACAGAGGATCATGGGGTCGTATGAAACCTTTCTTCCCAGCATTCGGGTCAGGAAGCACGTAGTCAACAACGATTCCTTCCCCAGGGTCAGGTTGACCACGTTTCCGGTTCCCTTTCCACGTCCGCTCCATGTCTTTGCTGAGATCCTCGCTCACAAAACAGACAGTCTCCTTGACTTCGTTCATTATATACGTTTCGTCAACCATATTATATTGCCTTATGGATACCATCTCCTTCAGGTAGTTCGTAAGATGCTTCCCTCCCAGATCAAGCCGACGGATGGCCCGCTGCAGCGGCTGTCCCTTGTAGACGGGAGTCACTGTAGTATGAGAGTATCCAGAATCGACAACAAGCAGACATTCTGTGGGAGAAATAACGGATCCGGGCTTCTGCGCGATCGGATCCCCAAATAAGGACTGTACTTCGTTCCAGGCGTTCAGCGACGGACCTAAAGCGCCAGAAATAAGTCAGAAGTGACCATAACACGCCGAAGCGCTGTTTTTATATCTTACCCACGCATCTCACGTACCCCCCAAACCCCCATTCTTCCATGACCATTTCATCTGCATTCTTTTGGAGCACCGGCAAGGCATTCGGCGCCTCGGTAAGCACCAGCGTCGTCTCCTCCGGGTTTGCGATCCGCAACTCCTTACTCCGCACCGTCTTCTCATCGAAAAACGAATGCTCCCATATCTCCTTCTGTGCTTCCCAATTCACTATGTATCCTTTCTCCACCGGCCGTCGAAACATCATCTCGTTCAGATCCGTGATCTGCGTGTTGAGCTGCGATCCGATGTAGAGGCGGTTCCCGCGCGTTTTCGCAATGGTATTAGGTATCATGCTGCAGGCCGATAGTGCGCTGTCTTCGTTTTCTTCGGAGAGGCTGTTGGGCGCGTAGCCCGCTTTCATGCTGTATGCGCCATTGTCGATGATAAAGGTCTTCTCCGGGAGGGAGCGCGTCTCGGCGATCGAGGATTTGGAAGACGTGGTGCGGGCTTTTGTGCTCCCCATGCTGAATTAAACATATAATTGATTTAATCAGATAATTAAACAATGAAATATCATTAAAAAATAATAAAAAGAAGAAGAAAAGTAGAGTGGTGGCGGACTGCTCTGCGTTGACTTGACAGCTTCTGGCGGATGTCGGAGGCGAAGCTTAACATTTCCCCGATCGATGCTATGAATTAGGGAATTAGGGCATATTTTTAGGGCACTCATTCATTTAGTCGTGCCTCCGAGATATATCTGCACAAGAGGCTTTAGGAACGTATTTTTGATCTAGTTCTATGTAATGGTTGGTATATACAAGAGAAGTATATGCCTGCATCAACAGACTCCCATTCTTTCCCGGAGAGCCAGCTGGGTAAGCCGGTATTGTCAGCCGGGAAATATATAATCTATCTAGGGGTACACCCGGTGACCCAGAGGACGAAGTAACAACACCATCACGCGTATAAATCAAAAGGAAACTCTCCTAATTAGCCGACTTAACTTTTGCAAGAAGAATGCAACCTGGCTTGGGGAAGACGCCTAATGCTGAATTCACGAGCTACTCGTGTTACTCCAGGATTCCCCCCTCCGAATCTCCTATAACTCAGGCATTTAAACCACAGCTGCTGGCGACCAATTCATACTTCTACAGAAATTGCCATACGAATACTTCAAATCATAGAACTGAGTATTGCCTTGTCCAGCGTGCTCCAATATCCATCCATCAAAGCCTCCGTCAACTGGTGCAGGTGACCCCGCCAAGCCCTAATCAGCAGCCCCGCAGTCCATCCAAAATTCTTCTTCCGCCGCATTCGCAAGATCCCACCTGCCAGGAGATATACTCACTAAGACCGTCGCAACTCTGAAAAGAAGGAAAAATGTCGAGAAAGCTATCGGTCGTTCTCACCACAACCTTCACCCTCCTGGACCAATTCCAAGATGCCGTCTCCACAACCTCGCAACAAAATCCTGCATCCAACGAAGCCAAAGACAACCAAGATGTGCTGCCACTTCTAGTAGCATCATCTACGGCGCTGAAATCGCAAGCCACCAAACTCTCACTTCTTTGTATAACGTCGCCATTTACGCCGTCTGCAATTTGCACCGTTCTCTCGGCGCTAAACGAATCAGTCCTCCCGTCGCTTGTGACCGCCGCGTTACTTGTCACCCCGAACGAATTCACAAAAGCCTTTCACGCCGAGATCCAGATTTTGTTAAAAACAACGTTGAAGGAACTTGCCTCTCTCGTAGGTGAAGTTAAGGCTGTTGCGGATCAGAAAGAGGCCCAGAAAAAGGAGGAGGAACTTTCAGAGCCGGAAAAAGGCGTGGTGACGGTAGCGACGGGGCGAGTTTGGGATTCTTGCGATGTGCTCATTGATATCGCGAATAAGGGTGTCGTGGGGTTTGTGATCCGTCGTGTCGAGGAATTTAGGGACCTCGTGCGCGATGCCGTCGATGAGATCGAAGAGTGGGATCCTGATGAGGATGGTGAGCTCTTCGATGACTTGTTGGGCGGGGATGGGAAAAACGGTTCTGACGACGGTAACGAAGACGAAGACGAAGACAAGGACGAAGACGAAAATAATGACGACGATGAAGACACGGCTGTTTCGCATGCCCGGAAGAAGTCGACCCTTCGCATCCTCAAGCCCGTCGCACAAGTCTTCCCAGCAATTGTTGCGAATAGGTTGAAGAAAGCTGGTGATGTGTCCTTGTCATCAGGCGGTGGCACTCGCAAATTGGAGACCCTGATGGCGCATCTGCAAAGCGTTCCCGAGAATATCGACGAAGTAGCGGGTGCCCTGTATGAAGCAAACTGGGAGAAACATACTCAGTTCACTAGGAAGGTCAAAGATGAGGCTGCGAAAGCGGTTGAATTGATGGCGTCCCCTTGGATTGCAGTAGGTGGCCAAGCAGCAGAGGACAAATTTACGGCATGGGCAAAGACATGGTTGAAGGTAGTGAATGAGGTTAGCAAGTCGATTGAGGACGATGCTACGAAGTCTGGGTAATGCCGTTTATGATTGATGAGAACCTCTAGATAAAACAGAGGAACCTTCTGGTGTATCTAATTTTTGGGTAAAGATATGCCCCATGTGCTCTGCAGATTATATTTTCCGTATCCAACTGGTAGTACAGGCATGTGTCCCGAAATATGAGAAAATTATATAAGCAGAAGCACTATAAATGCCAGCTTCAAGATATTCACACAAAACCGAAAATAAAAAGTTCAAGAAGGAAGAGAATTGAGAAGGGGAAAAGAGACCATATAAAACATGCCAGGCGCAATTTCTTACCCTAGAGTTCCCCGTCATTGCCAGACTCCAACTCGTGAAGTTCCTCAGGCGGCATCCGATCCTTGAGCCACTCCAAAATCGAGTCTGTGCCTTTGGCAACGGTCTGCCATCTAGGGACCCGGAAGGTATTGCCTGCGACTTCAAACCGTCTCAAAGCTGAGCCACCACCCCAATTCCTACTCGATCCTTCCGCTCTTAGGAGGCCAATCTTCGGCGGGAGGGAGTTGATGTTATTGTTCCCTATATCCAGTACCTGTAGGCCTTGGACTGCCTCGAATTCCAGGCTGTCAAATTGGTTATCAGCGGCAAGGAGAGTCTTGAGGTTTGGATAGATCTGGCGGGCGACGGGAAGGCTCCCAGTTAGGCGATTGGATGAAACGTCGAGGAAAGCGAGATGTGGAGCAGAGAGGTTGGTTAATAGTGGCTCGACCGTGGACAAGCAGGTTGAGTTCAGGGTAAGATTTTGAAGATTCGGGAGAGATAAAGAGGACGAGAACAGAGCCGAGCTGTCTAGTGGGTTGTGTGAAATGTCCAGGTCAATCAGACTGCTGGAGAGCAGACTGAGAGCGGTAACCGGGAAATGAGGCAGCTCGTTGTGCTGCAAATAGAGGCATCGAATGTCCTTAGAGTTGGCAATTGCCTCCACTCGATCCGCCTCTAGATCTCGCGAATCGGTATAGGATCTGTCAAGAACACCTCCCGGCTTGATCTGCCAAGTCGTCTGGGCCGGAGTCTCGGGAGCGAGAGTGAACTGCGTAGCAACGGATCCGTCCTCGTCATCCGTATCCTGTTGATCCTCTTGAGCTTCTCGAATTTCCTGGATTGGCTCGACTTCCTGAACCTCGGGTTCGCACCGATTTCGCAGGTCCCGTTTGACCCCATCGGTGTCCATGCTTAAGAACTTCCGCTCCCGGAGTGGATTGTTGGCAATACGAAAAGTAACCAGGCTTTCCATCAGCCCGATTTTCGCATCCAATCGCGAGATATCATTTCCAGTGAAATCAACATTGCGGACATCCTTCAATTCGACAAAGCCCGGTGGGATTTCGTTAAGAGAGTTGTCTTCCGCCAGCAGTGTCAGCAAGGCCTGCCAGGTAGAGATATTTGGTAAATTCTTGACACGGTTCACACTGATGGACAGAACCTGTAGGTTAGGAAAGTCAATGTGTCCATTTTCCGTCAATCTATCCAGCGCATTGCTGACCACGTCTAGACTCTGCAATGTCTCAAACCTTTGCACAGAGGCAGGGATCAGAGCTCCTGACAACTTATTCTTCGGAGCACGGATGTCTCTCAGAGGAAGCTTGCTCAGTGATTCAAAGGGCAGAGAGATCAATTGGTTGTGACCAACATCCAACACTTTGAGGGCGTGTAGCTCTTCAAGAATTTCTGGAAGCTCTGTGAGAGAATTCCCGTGCAAGTCCAAAACTTCCAGGTTACGGAGTCGGCTAATATCAGAGGGGAACGAGCCTTGTAACTGGTTTTTCGCTAACTTCAGGTCGCGCAGTGTATCCATATCCCAGATCACATGTAGGTCACCCATGCTCAGTTGGTTGTTGGATAGATTCAGGCTATGGAGTCGATGCAATCTCCTGAACCCCATGGGCAGAGATCGGAGCAGGTTGCCATGAAGATCGAGAACCTCCAGTCCGCCGAACTGATTGCCCTTCTCATCGACTTCCAAGTCAATTTCGTTTGGCTCAATATCTGGGAAAGCAGAGTCCGGTAGTTCGGCCAGCTCGTTATCCGCGGCGATAAATTTGACCAAATCCACACCCTCGTACCAGTCAGCGGATGAGTCAGGATCAAAGTCATACATAGTCATGACCTCTTCCGGTAACTCTGTCAGTGACATGGCTGCTACATTTAAGATGCCCGAAGTTCGACCGGACTCCACGCGCTTGCGAAGAAGCCCCTTGTTTGAGTCTTTCGACTGCTGGTTGAAAGGATCAGGGACATCAAATGGATCGCCAAGAGTGGTCTGCTTATTGTCCTGCGCTGCTGCTTTTCTGGCGGCCTTGGCCTTGGCAATACTTTCTCGCAAAGCGTTCGACGATTTCGTGGTCTTCCTTGTGTCCACTTCCGACTGCTGCTCTGGAGTCAGGTCCGGCGCCGTGGATGCAATCGACGACTTTCTTGAGTCAGTCGACGTTGGTGAGCGCATATTGAAAGAGGGATTCGATGGCATTTTCCGCGCCTTCTTAACTTGAAGTGTCCTTGATGAGGAATCTGCGTTTGACTCTGTAGACTTCGTAGACTTTACGCTCAATGTTCGGCGCGGCGTTGTCGAACTGACTGGTCCTGTAGATTTTGGCACGTCGTATAAACTTGTTCTGGAGGGTCGCTTCATCCTTGACGGGCTGCTAAGTGCTGTGAGGGAATCTTGGTCGGTTGAGGCACCGTTCGTCGACAAAGATGGGGTGTTGGCCGGAATTCGAGATCTAGATGGAAGTCGCGTCGTGGCAGTTGACTGGGACGATAGAAGGTCACTACCAATCGGCTGGCGAGAAGAAGATGACCGAGATGGAGACCTTGAGTAGCTGGTCAGCGAGGATGGCGGGCGAGACGGAGAACGAATCGGGCTGGCTCCATTGAAGAAACTAGACTGTCTCCTCGAAGGACCTGCCGAAGGCGGAAGCTGCGACAGAGTCTCAATTGTTCTATCTGACAGCGATGACTGGTCTGACATTCCACGCCCGCGACGCTCTCCATCATGAGCATCATCAGTTTCTATAGCTGACGGATCCACCACTGCCTCCGTTGCTGACTTCCCACTGTAGCTCCGATGAGTGTACTCTTGCGGTTTCTTTAAAGAAGGTGAGGGGAGAGCCGGCTTTTTGAAAATGCCTTCTTCGGATGGTCTGCGCAACCTGGCAACATCAAGACCTGAGTCTGCTTGCAGCTTATCACGGGACGGGGAAGGTTTGAGCGACCTGGAAGGCGTGGTCGTCGGCAAAGGCAGTTTGGAAGCTGGACGGGGGATCCCGCTAGGTCGAGTGGGTGTTCTCGGTTGCCTCTCCATTGCGCATTACTTTTGTTGCATTCCAGAGATCGATTATCGCTGCTTGGATCGGATCGGGGGGTAGTTGGGCACGAGATAAGGGGGAGACGACCCAGAAAATTGTTGGTTCACCACGGATGCAAACAAAGAAGCTAACAAGTGGCACTATACCGCTGGGAGCGTACGCCAAAAGAGCAAAGCTGATCCAAGCAGCAACTTGTCCGCATCTGCGCCACTGAAGAAGTTCTTGTTTACGGCTGCTGTGTGCCTGAGGCCATCCGCTGGTCCCGGCGACAGGATTTAATTGGCTCCCGGGCCCACTTCGGCATCCCGCGGACGAACCATGGTCTGTATTGGGAGGAACCGCACCCCGGGTAAGCAGCCGTGATGTAGAGGAGGTTGGACGGTGATTAGACAAAGAGATAGCCATCGTCGCTTCTCAGTGATGAGTAGCAAGGGAAAATCAAGAGAACATAGGTCTGTCTTGGGTTTATTCTTGCATCACTGCTGCATGACTGACATAGTCATACATAAAGTTACAGAGCACTGACGGAAATTTAAGTTTCTGTCTTTTCGGTTCATTTAGAGGTAGATAACTATAGAAGCTATATGCGCAAGGGGTATTGCTGCGTATGGAGTTTGGGCTGTCTACCCTTTGTAGTCTTTGTTGGAGAGGGGATCCCTGGTACAGAGTACTCCGTTCCAAGGAGAAGATATAACCACGAGAAACATGTATCGTCATAACACAGCCAAGGATCAAGGACTGATCCAGAAAAGCTTCCTTGCAGAACTCCGTATCGACACTGTCTGTTTGATCTAGATCCCAGGAATGCGGATTGGAATCCCACACTCCTTCAGCAGAGGGCAGCGCATTCCAGCTGCCACCGGATTCGTATCAGGGCTCAGGCACCAGCAGAGCTTGCAGTCTTTTCCTTTGCTCCTCGTTTCAAGCCGGATTCCAATGTGGGACGCATACGATCTCGCATTGACCCCCTGGTGTTTGATGCCTCAGTTTGACCACGGAGCATTCCATACAAAGCACTTTAGACGGCCAAAGCACTGCCGTCTGTTCCTCCACTGTGAGAGACTCCGTCACAGACGCCGTCACAACAAGGTCCAGTATTCCGTACTCTATGCCTTTGTAAAACCCTCCGTCGTAGCGTCGTCCGCATGCGTTGCTGGAGTGACCACTGCCGGGGGATCGGCTGCGACACTTGTTTATGCCCGGCATGATCACCACGCTAACCGCATTCAGCAATTCGGGGGGTCTGGCGCGCGGTTGGGCTCACGTGTATGGTGGTGACTGGCGGTGATTGGTCACGGCGGCTCCCAGCCACCGCTTTAAGGCATCAAATTGCGCCCGCCTTGCTTCTTCCTCCCACTACTAACTCCTACTCCGTCACCCTTCCTCCGATATCTCCAAGCTGCATTCATCCATCCCAATTTCCTATTATATTCTTTTCACACCCGCCTATATACCATTTCTACTCTTTTTGCCTTCTCCCTTGCTTCTCTAAGCATCTCGTGCGCCCTACCCATTTGTGCCGTGTGGTCATCTTTGTGTCGGTGTTTTGACAGCACAACCCTATCAGAGATAAGCGGACCGCACCGCATCTGCATACCCATATCATCAACACCCACCATTGCATATCAGGTGCATTTTTCGACAGTCAATTGCGTTTGCCGATACTCGTCTCTCAGTGCTATAACCCCGGCATTGCGATTCAAGGCGATCTTTTACGCCTTCACTCTGCTTCGTTCCGGTATGCGCGTAACCGCTCTTTTCATCTGATTGATTCATGCAAGCAGCGACTGATTGTTTGTTCAGTGCGAGGGTCATACTTCCCACGGATATATCAATTATCTCCCCCTTCTGCATTCCTCAGGACATTTCTGCGATCATGTCATCGCAAGTCACCGAGCCTCAACATTCGCAGGGCTCACTTGCCCCGCCCGTAGAGTTCAGCATTCCTGCGGATTCGGCCCGACGCACAAGTCTTTCGGCATCCCCAGAATTGAAAGCAGGAAGTCACACGTCGCAGTCGGACAAAAACAAGTTACTTTCACCCCCACCGTTGTCCTCGTCAGACATGACTCCACCGCCGTCAGCACAAGTCCCTGGGGCTCCTCTTCGTCGGTCTCGGTCCCGATCCCGATCCCGCTCGAATTCGCTTTCAGGCCCTCCACCTGACTTGGAGAAGACCCTACGTGCCGCGTATGGGGCTTCCGAAAACCTCCCAACCAGCGAAGAGATTGATACGGCTAATGAACCTCGACTTCGCTGCATTGCCAAAGACTTGCTCGCTGTAGCTCAAGAAGCTCGCATGTCCGCCCTGCACTTCAAGTTGCAGAATAGCCTGTTGTCGTTTTCAAGTAATGAAGCAATCAAGCGGGCTGAGGTGGAACAACAGTTAGCAAGACGTGAAGTTGAGATCCTCCAAAGCTCGGAATACCGCAATCGTCATGGCCCAGCTGAAGTGAAGCCATTGCAACCGATTTCCAATGCGGAGCTGGAACTTACCCTCAGACGAAACCAAGAAATTGAGAGATCTAATGACGCCCTCGACCGGAGGCTTCGTCGCGCAAAAAGACTCATCGAGCAAGAAAAGGTCAAGTCTGACTTGCTCAACGAAGAAAACCAGCGATTGAAGGAACGCATTCGGGACAACAGGCAACATCTCTCTTCGATGATAGAGAATGGCTCCATGGCACTCAGCCCCCACGCAGCGCTCCACACTCCTCATAGAGGGACTGGTCGTCACTTCTCAGTCAATAGTAGTAACAACCACCTAAATCACCAAGTGGGAAGAGAGGAAAATGTCGCCTTTGCTGCTCTTCTTGCAGCAGGACGAGTCCTCAACAACCGGGATTCTGCTAGCGATGCATCTACCCCTGATCAGCCTCACGCCTCAAGCCAGTACTCTAGTGGCGACATGTATGGCACTCAACCAGTGTCGTCATATCCCAGAACACCTGCTCGCTCCCAGGGCGTTGAGCAGCCACGTCAGTACTTGACTCCGGTGGGAAACGGCCGCAATGAGCAGCGCTTCGACCGGGATAGCACCATTTCTGCCTCTGATGTTGAGGAAGCGGAGACTGAAGAAGAAGAGGGAGTTCCAGACTCGCAAGCTAGCACGTTGGCAACGAGTATGCTTCGGCACAACCGTGGAAGCAACCGTCGACAGACCCAGGGAGCTGCGAACGTCCCTAAATCCAGTACTCTGCTGCAGACAAAATTGTTTGGACAGGTAAAGAAACCTGGCGTCGAGCATTCTTCGAACTTGAAGCGCAAAGCGGGTTCGGAAGAAAAAAATGTGCCTTCGAAGAAGTCCAAGGCCCCAGAGCATGTGGGTCTTGGTATTGAGACATGGGATGACAATACCAGACGTGTATAATTTGTTCTTATGACACTTTTCCGTGTACGGGATATTGTATTCAACTTCTTTTCCTTTTGGTACGGCTGTCTTGGGCTTCTGGTTAGGTCCTTTTTGGCTTACAATCATGACTTATGAAAGCATGCAAAGCTTGGGTTGGAATGGTGTTTTGGGATTGGATTCTGTATCTTTTCGGCTGGGGGTAACGTTCTAGTCCTAAGTCCATTATGGCTCCTAGATAGACACAATCAAATACAAGATAACAAAGCAATTCACTAGAGCTATGTAGTCATGTGACTTCAATTATGTAAGTAACAGGGTGCTCCCTTCATGCTCAGTACAGCCCAGTACTCGTAGCCTAAGGGATTGGCCGGACGTTACCATTTGAATGACTGTCTTAGAACTAGAATAAAATCGTCATATATCATTCATTAAAGAGAATTACTTGTAGATTGAGGTTGTCTTAACGTCGAGGGAGCCCTTCCGCATCGGGAAGGTAGACTAGGGCTCGCTAAGCGAGGCGGCTCTGCGCGGGCGGCCACACCAAAAAAAGTTGCGCCAGTATTGAAGCGAGTCCTTCCGCTGGAGTTTTGAGATACGACCAGCAACTACCCACGACGACAACGACCACCCCCCGGAGTTGATCACCACCTGGAAAGATGGTGCGTTTACCCGAACCCAGATCTTTTTCGAATTTATCGTCAGGATGATTGAAAGCTCTCGATGTTGGGGTTCTTTTATCGGTCATCCTGGACGCTTGGAGGAGGGACAGAATGCTGATTGAATGTGGTGATATAGGCGATCAAGCACAACAACCAAATCCTCAACCAGCGTGAGTGGACCTGCAGGAGAACTGCTTTCTTTTTTTGCGAAATCTTCAAGGGAATCGATAGGCTGATTGGGACTTTTTTATATACAGACTTCCGCAAGGACTGGGACCGTCGTGTGCGCGTGCACTTCGACCAGGTACGATATCGGAATTTTACCCTCCCCGTCTCCCTATAATAAACGGATCGATTTATGCGAGTGAACTTTTTTGGGGAGATGGGATAGAAATTTTTTTTTTTTGGTTTGGTGGACTAATCGGTTTTCAATTTCAATAGCCCGGTCGCAAGCACCGCAGACGTGACGCCCGTCTCGCTAAGGCTGCCGCTGTTGCTCCCCGTCCGGTTGACCAACTGCGTCCCGTTGTGCGATGCCCTACCGTTAAGTACAACCGCCGTGTCCGGGCTGGTCGTGGGTTCACCCGGGCTGAGCTGAAGGTAAATTTGATCCCTTGAAAACAACCAATGCATACGTGGATAGGGAAAAGAATATGGACGTCGGTTTAGCGGAGAAAGCACTTTTCATTGGGTTTATAAGATGAATGGAAACTTACATGGGTTTCCCGAATTATCTAGGAAGCTGGCATCCCCGCCAAGCTCGCCCGCACCGTCGGTATCGCCGTTGACAACCGCCGTGTCAACTACTCCAAGGAGTCGCTCGTCGCCAACGTCGACCGCCTTAAGGACTACAAGGCCCGTCTCATCCTCTTCCCCCGCAAGGGCGGCCAGTTCAAGAAGCTCGACTCGTCCGCTGAGGAGGTCAACGCTGCCAAGGCTGCCTTCGCCGCTGAGGGCAAGACCGAGGGCTACGCCACTAACGTCGGCGCTACCTTCCCCATCAAGAACGCCCTCCACGAGGAGGCTGTCACTGAGATCAAGCGTGACAGCTTGCCCGAGGGTGAGAAGGCTGCTTACAGACGGTTGCGGGACGCCCGTAGCGAAGCCCGTCACCGTGGTATCCGGGAGAAGCGTGCGAAGGACAAGGCTGAGGAGGCTGCTGCTGCCAAGAAATAAACTTGACTTTCAGGCAATGATGATTTGGTCGTTTTTCTCTCAAGTCGGGGTTTATTTAAGTGTAGTGTGGCATGGCGTGGTCTCTATTTTTTTACAACCTTTGTCGGTAAACCAAAAAATGCTCCGAACCTTTTAAATAAATGATGTCCCTATTTCACGTTATTATACCTTGTTCTTCGAATTGAGTCTGCGTCCTAGGAAGCTGGTACTTATCTACGATATGGCGCCAAATGCCGTGTAGCTAACTCCGTACAGTCATTCCACGATACAAAGACACTATTTTCTGTCATGCATCAAGAAACCTGTATAAATTTCAGAAATTACGGCTGACGCCTTAAAGAAATCTCATTCAATATGTACCATCCATGCAAACTATGCTACTTAGGAAATCACCTTCGAACAATATCACCTCACAGGCAATTTCCCTTTCAAACGCTGCTGCTGCTGCTGTCCCGGGGCATCAAGCCCAAACAACGCTCCCAAGACACCATTGATAGCTCGCACAACCGCAATCACATCGATATCGCTGACAACACCACCATCAGTCGAGCCTGCATCGTCTTTATTCCCTCTTAAGAGCGTATAGAACAGCTTCTTGGTTTCCTGTTCTACCTTCTTACTCGAGGCGCTGCGGTTCGGTGATAAAGCCGAAATGCTAATCTCAGGTAGGAGCTGGGGTTCACTTGTCCATTCGTCAAGCGTCAAGGTGCACGAGATGAGTACTCGGAGGGAATTTTCGTCTTCCAGGCTGCCAAATGCCATCGTCGTTCGGTTGAAGTGTGGTATTAAGCGACGGAGGTCGGGGGTTGACAGATCATTGCTGCCAGTCTTGCTGCTGCTTTCTTTACTGTTTTGGGATCCATTATTGCGGTTGCGGTTGCGGCCGGTAAGCAAATGGGAATGTTGACTTTCAACCCGCGACCATATCTGTGCGCGCGAAATGGCAGCTTCCCAGTACCGGTTGATGCCCCAGCATAGGCCAGAGATGTCAAGTTTCAGGAGTGGATTGGAGAGTCTTATGTTTATCCAGTGGCGCAAACTGTCTGGTAGGTTTGACTCGTTTCCGCTGCGGCTACTTGGTACGGATATAGATAGCAGGGATTGTGTCTCTGGGTTTGCCTCGTAGATAACATTTGTATTGTATAGTCTCGGAGGGAAGGGTGGTCCGGCAGATAAGGTCAACTCGTGGGTTTCCGTAAGGGAGTCTGCTTTCGAAGCAGATACTTTGCTCGAATGTGATGTTATGTTCAATGATGCGAAAACCGTAAGGTACTGCTTCGAGTGCGCATGCTCTTCTAGGGCAAATGGATTGGTTGGAAGCGGCGATTCTTCTCGGGGCTTTGGGGGAGCTTTTGTAGAGAAAGGTAGTAGGGTGGATAGAATTGATGATATTGGCACGTTAGTTTGAGGCTCGGGTGGTTTATGGGGTGCATTTCCCGACGATAGCAAGGAACTAAGACGAGTCAGTGGTCTCATCTTGCTACTCTTTCAACGTTCTGGCAGGCTTACATGAGCTTGGACAGTTCCTTGTCAGTAGGCGCAAACGTTTTATCAGGCTGCTCTAGCTTCTCAGTCCACATCGTTAATTCTGCGACGTCTCCTTAAGCCGTTGTAACTCAACAGAGAGCTCTTTCTTCTCTCTTTGGTTTTTATTTTTCAGAGACGGCTCGGACAGCAAGTTTTGGTCTGTAGTTGGAGCTGCTCCTGGAGCCTCGCCGGGCTCCGTATCAGTACCGAGATTTCTAAGATTCAGGCGACTGGGTTTCGGGGGATCGTCTATCCGTCTTCGTGCCCTCTTTTCATACTGTGCGCTAGGACTGCTGCTCGAAAGCCCTTTTGGCCGTCCCGGGGGCTTCTCTAGCCCTAATTGAGTGGGCGTCGGAGGCAGTTCTGGTTCTTGGAGCGCCTGCTGTAGAGACGAGGGATCGGGGTCCATGCTGCCTGCTACATTCACATCTCCCGTTGCGCTGCCCAGTTCCAATGCCAATTGATCCTCTGGTGAACCCTCAGGCGGTAGGTCGGGGGTATTCTGCGATTCCGCTTCCGGAGTCCCGAATGTAATGTCTGCTGACCCAACTGTTGTTGATATCCGTCGTGGCGGAGCTGTAAACGCCGTTGACTGCCTGCGCGGTGACATTTGAAGACCACCGGTTGGACTCGCATTTGAAGTCAGCGATGGCCTCAGGGCCTTTCTATCGCGCAGCCCAAACATCCTTGATTCCGCACTTTCTTGTTCCTGGCTATTATTCCTGCTACCTCTGCTCGCGGGTCTCGTTGGTGACCGACTGGTTGCGCGCGCCAGGATATCCGGATGCGATCTTGCCAAGCTCGCTTTCGTTGGAGACTGGAACGAAGGTCGAGGAGTAGGGCGTATTCTACTGTTATTCTCGTGCGCCTGCTGGTTCGACGCGTCAGTCGCAGTCGCAGTTGTCTCGCTTGTTTTGCGCCGCTTGGCCGGAGAGGAGAACATCCTTGGTGTTCAACACCACTCTGCCTCGCCGGGACTATTTTTTCAAAAAAAATATATCGTATTCAATGGTAGAATATCTAATTCATGTTGCGAACCACGTCCTCTGCGATCTGCTGCGGCGGCACGTCGGCGATCTCCAATCGGGTGAATTGTTTGTGCTGTTTGCTCTTGCGTAGTTTGCAGTGTTTGTTTCGGCGACATCCTTGTCCTATATGCTATATCTGTACCAAGACCAGAGGTCACTGGATATTCAAATGCTTTCCATAAGTATATTCTGAATCAAAATCCGGTTTCTCTGACTGCAGCCTTGGAAAAGAAAATAGGGTCACCATTCGATATCACGTGACCCAAACCGGTAATTCGAAGGCTTCTACTGGTCGACTGGATCCAGGTAAAAGAACTGAATTCACGGCTTCTAAGTCGCATTCCTTGCCATTATTATTTCTGTTGGTACTTTATAGATATCTTGTTATATTGTACCTTGTGCCTTGCCAATGCATACATATTGCTGCCGGCCGTCCGAAAGAGGCAACTCGCTAATCTCGGTACGTCATGGTCGGCGGATTCTTGTCGCTCTCCGGGATTTCTCCCTCTTCTCTCCTCCTCCACTGTTGTTCAGTGTCGACAATGGATTGGCTTTCGGTCGCTGCAAGACAACAACGGCTTCTTAAAAAAGGCTTTTGTTTTTCCTGCTCTGTACGCTCCAGACCTCTCTATTGCGCACGCCCATTCCTCTCTTCACAGGCTTCACGTTACTATGCCTTTACTCCGAGCCCCCGACGCATGGCCGGTCGTCAGCGCACTACCGAGGCCGACATAGACGACATAGAAGGCGACACAGAACCTCAGCAGACACATCCGCTGACGGGATACTACCACGATATTCTTGTCACCGAATCCCCGTATCGTCGTGCAGCGCCCACATCACGCCCGGTGCCCACGCAGATCGAGCAACCTACACCTTCCGCCACCGTTGAACCGCAATCACCCCAGGATAGGATGTCGATTGTGTTCGGCACTCGTCTCGCCAGTCCCGGTCGTTCGTCACGATATGACCCAGGCTATGCTCCCGAAACCACATGGAAAACGGTGAACGGAGTGGCAATCCCTCCACGGCCCAAGGAACCCGACAACTGCTGCATGAGTGGCTGTGCCCATTGTGTATGGGACGATTACCGCGATGATATGGAAGAGTGGGCGGGTAGACTCGAAGCAGCAACGGCACAAGCCGCACCGGCGGGCCCAACGGCGGATATGCGTCAAGGTCCCAGAGCCGAGGTTGAAAGTGCCAGTACTAGTATGGACGATGATGGCGGTGGTAGTGATACCAACTGGCCCGTGCCGCAACAGACAGGGGACATTTTTGCCAATATCCCCGTGGGGATTCGAGAGTTCATGAAGACCGAGAAGAGGCTGAAGCAGAGACGCCACCACGCAGCCTCTGCATGAGTTGCTTTTTTGTCTCCCATTCCCTCTATATACATTGCATCCCACCGGGCCGTTGTGCCCTGAGACTGCTTTTTCCTTTCCTGTTAGATACCCTGTCTCAATTGGCACTGTGAGGAGTCTTGTTCATTTTGGAAGTGTGTGGATAGACGGATTGTATATGGACCTCTGGTTGTATATAGGGCATGGTACTACGAGGAGAGGTACAATAGACAAAAAGCGTCATAGCATTCCGATATTCAAATATTCAAAACAATTGATTATGCCTAATCCAAAAAATATGTCAATGATTTCCCACCGGCTGCTCTGGAAGTACTCCGTATAGTCGAGATGGACATCCGCCACGCCAAGACATCGGAGCTGCTTCGGAGAACGTGGAGAAAAAAAGTAGAGATCCTTTGCAACGACTTCGCTCAAGAATCCTCCCGCATAGGGCACGGATGCTATTTCATATTCGTCTCTATCTTGGACAGCGGCCGTCAAATATATCCTCATATGACGATTTGTTAGTCCTTGCCCGTCGACGGCGTCACAGCGCCAAGCTGACCTGCGAAAATGCGAAGCTACATAGTAAGAGCATATCCTGTTGTTTTCTTTCTGTTTTCTTTTCTTTTTTTTCTCTTTGAAGAACAGATCCTAATCAGGTGTCTTAAATTCAGAACTCTCAGCGGATCCTCCAGTCCGTTGAGAGCCGGTTCCCCCAGGTTGAGCTTGCCCCTCGCTGCTCTGACGTTCCGGCGCGCGATCACCAAAGACGAACCCACACGACATCCCAACGGCTCGCCTTCTTCGCAGAAAACAGAGGATGCAGAGTACAATGTGCGGCTATTGGCAGGCCGGGACCAAGGTCTGTAGGATTGCACCGGCTTGGTTCTGTTGTACAGTACTCGACCGAGTCTTCCGAGAAAGGCCATGGAGCCAGGAAAGGCAGCGAGGCGATCTCTTACAGATACTCAGATTCTTCGAAAACCTTTGGGGGCCTACTTCCCGGGAAAGCTACATATGGCGGGCTAGGCAGATTGCTTGTGGAGTCTCCGTTGGAGACATTGCATTCTGAGTTCGAGGCCAGAGAGCTTATGCGCTTGCACACGGATTTTGTGACCTCGCAGTCCAATGTTATTTGCGCCATTGAATGTAATTTAACACGCTCAGGTCAGACCGTGACTGAATATGGAATTGATACTACTGCGGTATGCAACTTTCTTTCTCTTTTGTCCGTTCGTCTGGTTAACGCTCTCTTTTAGGATGGGGCAGAACACAAGGCCGCCATAGCCCTGGTGTCTCGATTGCACTTAAACGGCGCATTTAACGAAATCTCCGGGAAGGATGGCGAACTGAGCTCGGACGTGATCATACAGCCCGATCTACTTGTCAGCATGCGCGAGTCATTACGGGACCTGATGCTCGTTAGTCAATTTCCCTCACTGCACAGGAACAATCGCCGCCGGGATCATATGTTCCAGAATGAAAAAACCCTACACAAGAGGGAGCTGTCGGATGAGCTTCTCCGTAAACAGCGTGCTCGCGAAGAAGCTGGCCTACTTGGCGGCAATCTACCCATGCATGCCATGAAGGATGAAGTTCTCAGCATGGTCCAAAACAATACATATAGCATTCTCGTGGCAGAGACCGGTGCTGGAAAGTCGACTCAGCTACCTCAGTTCCTGCTCGAAAAGTCCATCGCGGATGGCGTTGGGGCCGAGTGCAGAATCTTTTGTATACAGCCCCGTCGCATTGCCGCGGCATCACTTGCTAGACGTGTTTCGGCGGAAAGAGGCGAGAAACTTGGAGAGACTGTGGGGTATAAAGTCCGTTTCGACAGCCAAGTGATGCAAACATCGGGGTCTATTACATATTGCACCACGGGGATTATGCTGCAGCTGCTACAGAATAGCCCTTCTTTCCTGGACTCGGTTTCCTACATCCTCCTTGACGAAGTTCACGAACGACAAATCGACCTTGACCTTTTGATGCTCTATTTGAAGAGAGCCATCAAATCACGCCGGGCAAGAGGAGAACGCATACCCAATATCGTGGTGATGAGTGCGACTCTAGATGTTGATCTCTTTGCGTCTTATTTTGAGAACAAGGCACCTGACGGACAATTCATCCCAGCACCGAACATCCGTGTCCCTGGCCGCAGTTTCCCAGTTCAAAAACATTATCTTGATGATTTTCTAGGGAGATTAACGGATGTCTACTCGCCGGGGGTATTGTCTATATTCCTCCAAGAATTGCACACAAGGCGCTATCTGGAACGTTACGGGCTGTTTCCTGGCTCAAAATTGGAAGAGAAGGAGCTTGGGCAGGAAGACGTCGCAGCAGAGTCAGAACTGCCAGAAATAGAGTCGCCTGAGCTATTAGAGGTGGTTGAAGCACTAGATGCAGGGCCAGAGGCAGGGCCAGCAACAGAGCCAGTATCAGAGTCAACAGAGACAGCAACGGAGTCAACGCCAGAGCCAGCAGAAACAGCAGAGCCAGCAGAAACAGCAGAGTCAGCAGAGTCAGCAGAGTCAGCAGAGTCAGCAGAGATAACAGAATCAACGGCGGCTAGACTCAAGTCTGAGCAGGTACCAAACGAAAGCGAAAAGACACTAAGCGAAGGCGAAGAACTATTCGACGAAGAGAGAGCTGAAGCTGAAGCAGAAGCTGAGCCGGAACCGCTGGCTCTTGACGAAGATCACTATGTACCTACCAACCTAATCGGTCTAGCCATCGGTTACGTCTTGTCCACCAGCACCGAAGGCGCGATCCTGGTCTTCCTGCCGGGCCTGCGCTACCTCATCGACGCCGAAAAATTCCTCCTCGAGAATGGCTCGTTGCTTGGCTTCGACTTTGCCGACAAGGACCGGTTCAAGATCATGCAGCTACATTCGAGTCTGCCGGAGGGCCAGATGGAGTTGTTTAGCGAGCTGCAGCCGGGGTGTCGGCGGATTATCCTCGCCACGACCATCGCCGAAACATCGGTTACCATCCCGGACGTCAAGTACGTGATCGACTCGGGCAAACTGCACCAAAGTGTGTACGAGCCGCGTTCCAGACTCAGCCGGATGGTGTGCCGTTGGACCAGCCAGTCTAGCATCCATCAACGAGCCGGCCGGGCTGGCAGATTACGGAACGGGGAGTATTTTGGGGTCTTCCCGCGCAGCGTACAGGAGCAGTTGCGCATCACGGCGCTGCCGGAGCTCAAGATGGCAGATCTCCAGCGGACGGCGCTGGCGGTGAAGAAAGCCAACCCCAGGTTCTCGGTTCGAAGCGTGCTGCAGCAGGCGATCGAACCGCCACTGAACGTGCAGATTAAGCATGCGGTGGACAACCTACAGGCGCTGCGGGCGATGGACGAGGAGGAGAACATCACGGTCCTCGGACACCTCCTCTCAGACCTTCCGGTGGACCCCAGCTATGGCAAACTGATCTTGCTGGGCATCGTGTTCCGGTGTCTCGATCCGCTGCTCATCATCGGAGCGCTGGGCGCGGACCTGCCACTTTTCCACCTGTCGGCGTCGCAAGAGGCGCGCAAGGAAATGAAGCAGATGCGCATGAAATACGCCGAAGACACATGGAGCGACCACGTCAGCGTGCTCAACGCCTTTCGCGACGTGCGCGAGGCATACTACCAAACCGGCAACGCAATGGGGTACGCCGTGTCGCGCCACATCCACTGGAGCCGCTTCCGCGAGGCCATGCACATCTGCCGGCAGATCCTCACGGTGCTGGCGCAGAGCGGCCTCATCCCCAAACAAAACGTGCTGCACGATCCGCAGTACCGCTTCGGCGGGCCGGAGCTGAACGTCAACGCCGCGCACACATCGCTCGTCAAGGCCCTCCTCCTCCACACGCTGTACCCTAACATGGCCGCGCCCACCCTGCGCAAGCGCAACTCGTACCGAACGCCCGTCGATCTGAAAATCGAAGTCGCTAACTCCAGCGTTAACTTCGTCCAGCCGAAATGCCTGATCGCGTATAACCTCAAGAAGCGGCCCACCACCGGCGGGCCCATGCTGCTGCATACCACGCACGTCTCGCCGCTGGCGGCGTGTCTGTTCGGTGGAAGACTGCAGGGGAGCAAGAACCAGCTGCGCATGGATGAGTTCCAGGACTTTTCGGTGCGGTTGGTTGGCGGCTCGATTGAGGATCATGATAATGCGACAAGGGTGTTGATTAACTTCCGCAAAGCTCTTGACATGGTACTGTGTTTCCCCTTTCCAGTAATCCAGTAATACATACGCTCATCAATCTACGGAGTATGTAACTAACAATATATAACGATAGGCAATAAACGCCGCCTGGAACGCCCTAACAATCACCACGAAACGCGACATGCGCGACCCCGCCAGTCTCCCCTCCATGTCGCGCGACTATGTCTTCGACACGATCTCCAAGAGCGTGATTAGCGTCCTCGACCAAGATCAGGATCCGGTTTATTCGCGCCGCAATGATACGGCGAGGAGGTAGTCAGTCTACCTGCCTGCCTGCCTGCCTGCCTGTTCCTGGTATCATCGATAGGTATCGGGTTTTGCATATCTGGAGTTGTCTCTTTTGCTTGTATATATTCCCCCTGTGTATCATGGGTATGGTCATACGAGAAACGGGTTTATGTATTATACGGTATTCAATGTAAATATAGACTTAATTACTTGTATACAGACGATAGTTGCCAAGACATATCATGAACAAGCGGCCCTAAAAGCGGTCAATCTACAAGTATTCTGCCGTTTCAAATTCTTCATACACAAGCTGCTACTACTGTAATACATGCATATCACTCCCAACCAGAAAAAAAGAGACGAGAAAAATGCCCGACCCAGAAACAGACATAATCGTCTCCCGCGCAAACGTCGCCCTCGCGCGCAGCCAGCGCCTCGTCGCCTCATGGCTCTCACTATCGCCAGCCAGCGGTGCCGCCGCCGACGACGCTGCGCAGCCGGCACCCAAAACAGAAGAAGAATTACAGCGTGAGGAGAGAGAGTTATTTACGGCTGTTCCGGAGACGTTTGTCCCCCCACCCTGGGTCCCGCCGCCCGGCCTACGGCATAGGATAGGATTGAATTGACACGTTATATGTCTACGTATAGATTAGGAGTCGGCGCACCATTACCGACGAAACTGCCCGATGGAAGCTGGAACCGAGCGGAACTCGACTCGAATGATGCGCTGAGGAGGCAGTTGTTGGGGAGGAATTATCAGAGGGTGATGAAGGAGAAGGCTCAGCAGCAGCAGTCGCAGCCACAGGGAGCGGGCGCGGGGAAGGGGACGGGGGAGTTGAATTCTGATGTGGCTGAGGCTGAGGTTGTTGGGGAAGATGGGGATGAGGAGGAGGATGGAAGGACGGCGGCTATTGGGAGGAAGAATGGGCAACGGCAAGGATTGAGTCGCAACCAGAAAAAGAGGAGTAAGAAGCGCAAGGCTGCGGAGGAACAGACTGAGCGTGTCCCTGCTGGTGATCCGGATGGCGACACACAGGGTCAAGATAAACAGGGTGAAAAGCAGAGTGAAGAAGAGGGTCAAGACAAAAGTGACAATCTACCGTCGCGACCTGCCAGGAAGAAGGCGACGAGTTTCTTAGATGAAATACTCGCTGAGAGGTCGAAGAAGAGGAAGAAGAGGTGATTACTCGCATTGTTATTATCAAGATTAAACTGTCCTCCAGGGGTATATATATGATATATAATGATATATGTGGTCGTACCAATGCAACCCAATGACGTCTTAAAAATATACAAAATTAAACCCCCATAAAAATATATATATATATATATATATATCCAAATGCAAAAACACTATCGAGGGCCCCCTAAACGCTGGGCTCATTCCAGTCGCTTGCGTTTGCGGTCGTCCTGCTGGTCTTCATCGGATCGTTCGGCGGTATCAGCTGGGTTCAGCAATGAATGGACATTGCTGGCCATACTGGATCGTCGAGTGGCCGGGAGGGACGATTCCTGCCGGGAAAACCGCGGTCCAAAAGTCCAGCCATTGTCGGCACTAAGCATCGACGAGGAGGGTGGCTCGTTTACAGGCGGAGAGATATGTCGCAAGCCTTCCGGGGGCCGGCGGGGGGCCCCCATCTCATATTGAGCCAACACCTCACGAACCTGTTGCTCGCTTGAGGTAGGAGTCCGATGGGGCGACGGGGGCCACGGCGGCGGCGGGGGTGGACCTTGGTGATGTGGCGACGGGAATGGAGAAGTTACGCCCGGTGGGGGCCAACCATGCTGGCGAATATCCGCCGAGGTATGCCGTCGCGCCAGGCTCGGGTTGGGAGGAGAGGAGGCAGATGAAAGAGGTGGTTGTTGTTGTTGTTGTTGTTGTTGGTGGTGATGGTGGTGGTGGTGAGGCGGCAAGGGTGGTTGCTGGGGGGTCACCACCGCCGGAATCTGGGGACGGCTGGGGTGGTTGGGCGAGGAATTGGCGGCACTCACCGAGCCGTAGCGCCGCGGAGAAGCAGCGGCCAGGTGTGGAGGCACTGGGGGTCGGATCATGTTGGGTCGCAGGGGGTCGACCATCGACGGACGACGGCTATCGTCCGGAGGCATCTGTCGAGGCGAGAGTGGCGGGCCCGGTGGATCCACCGACACATTGGCAAAGTACGGCTGTCGGGAGAGGTAGGGGTCATGGGGGTTCTCGAGCGCACGGACGGAGTCGAGATGTCTCTCCAGCTCAGTCTGCATACTGACGACTGCCGGGGGGTTAGTATTGCATATGGCTGAGAAGGGGGGGGTGGCGAGAGATCCATTTGTACAAGGCGCGGGGAACCTTACCATCGCGATAGAGATGGCTCTCGCGGTCTGGGACCATTGCTTGGACGAATCGCGAGATCGAATACGACCACTTTAGAAAAAGAACAGTCAGTTTGCGTTGATGAAATTGAGAGCAGGTCGCGCTTACGTGGTAGCACCGCGATATGCTTTCGGCCATGGCCTGACATCTCGAGGAGAGAGCCAGGTTGCCCTCCTCTGTGCGATTCAAGCGACCATAGACATCGTAGAGCGAATGCTCGAGGGCCATCAGACGGGCCTCTGTGGCGTCGGGAACGGGCTCGGCCGGGGTACCGGGCTGCGAGACGGCCGTGGCGGCTTTATGACCGGGGAAGGAATCGCGATGGATCAGAGCATGGCGAGAAGCTCTGCGCTTGATCTCTCGCAGACCGACGAGATCCCCCCGTTTGAAATTGCCGTTCCCATGTTTGAATTCCCAGAGCGCCGAGTCGGGCGAGCCCGTGTGGAAGACGTCGCTCACTGCACCATGACCATGAACAATCAGCACGGACCAACGGGGGGCCGAAAACCAAGCCTACCTTTATGAAAGCCGTACATATTCAATTGTCTGACAAACGAGGAGATGTTGGTGTGTTTGAAATATTGACTTTGGCTGTTTTAGCAACGAGTCAATAGGGGGAAGAGAGCGCGCACACACTCACGCAAGCACTTTTGAGAATTCGGAGGTGGGAGACATGACGAAGCTATCGTTGGTGCTGGACCAGGAGATGAGATGCTGGATGCTGGGGTCTTCGAGCATACTAAAGAGGCAGTCGAGTCAGATTTCTCCGAGATGGAGCCAAAAAAAAAAAAAAAAAAAAAAA
>PQMF01000151.1:0-60000 GCA_003004485.1 Aspergillaceae sp. MA 6039 | reverse complement strand
CCTCCCTCCCTCTCTCTCTCCCCCCAATATCGGTACTGCTGAGGCTCGCTTTTTCTCCGCCTTCGCTCTCCGCCCGATCCGGTAGTGTTACCATATCCGTCTGACTTACGGTCACGCCTCGACCTGTGGTTTCTTTACCCTTGATTCGCTTTTCTCGTCTCTTTTACTTTCCCTCTTCTCTTTCCACCCTCTACCTTCAACACTCCCATTTCCTTCCAACTCTCGATCATGGGTAACTCGCAGACAAAAGAGGCACGTGCCTCTATCGGTCCGTCGCATCGTCGCAGCCATCATCCCAGTGGCAGATCTCCGTACGGCGACCGTCAACATTCAGAGGGTTCCAGATCCGGTCGCTCCAGCCGGCCGGACCTTTCAATTCTTGGTTTTACTGCACCGATTGAACGAGATTTCACAACATTAGAGCACCGGCGCGAAACCCGACAAGAGCGTGAAGCTCGCCGTTTGGAAAGGGAACGGGTCGCCCGGGTCAAGGAACGAGAACGGAGCATGAGGGAGGAGCATGTTGACGGAGGTTTCTTGGTTACACAAGGTGTTTACGTGGGAACGGAGGATTTTAACAAAGCCGTGATTCGGCATTTGATGGTAAACTTTCTCCCATGAATGCATGGATAAATAAATGCTGAACGGGTGCAGATTGAACGACGTCTCGCTCCGTTCTGGAGAGGACTCAACGATTATTCAGATTCCTGGACTGAGCACCAACTAATGGCGGCTGCCCGAGCGATGCCGATACCGCCGCCCGACGAGATCCCGCCAGAGTTAGAATACAAGACTGCCCCGAAGATAATGACGACGACCACGGAGGACTCGAAAGAACCGTCAGCGGATTCGAAAGGCTCCCAGCATTTGATGGTACCGATCTCGTCGCGGTCCCCGTCGTACAACTCTGATGGTTCTCAATCATCCACGCCCGCGCAGTCCTTCCCTTCTTCCAACTCTCCGATCGCCAACGGGTCGTCGTTTAACTCCCCGCTGTTCCGGAGTCGAGCCAAGACCCTGGCCTCCCTTACTACGTCGACGAAGCATGGCTCGCAAACAGAACTGATGCCGAGAGAGTTCCAGTTGCCGTCTGATCCATTTATCAATGGACAGCCGATCGAGGCGTACCTTTACAAGGATGCGTCGGAGTGCCCCATCTGCTTCTTGTACTACCCTCCTTATTTAAACCGGACGAGATGCTGCGATCAGCCTATCTGTTCTGAATGCTTCGTACAGATCAAACGCCCCGAACCACACCCGCCGGAGCATGGAGACGATCCCAATAACCCGAGTGCGGCAGCGGCGCAACAGTCAGAAGAAAACCGTATAGAATCGGCAGACACCCAGCTTGTGTCGGAGCCGGCAGCCTGCCCGTTTTGTGTCCAGCCTGAGTTCGGTGTCACTTACGTTCCCCCGTCGTTCCGCAGAGGACTGGCTTATGCGTCTGATCCGAATTCGCGTGCGCCCGCCCACCTTTCGTCGCCCATGTCATCCTCCACTTCGTCGCTCTCGTCGGGCAACCCCACGGCCATTACTACTGGTCGCCGTCGCGCCACTTCCTTGTCGGCCAACGACCCAACGGTGGTCACCACCGACAAGATCCGACCCGATTGGGCTCAGAAGCTGACCAATGCTCGGGCGCATGCTGCCCGACGGTCTGCCGCAGCGACGGCCCTCCACACCGCCGCTTATTTGGCGAACTCGAACCAAAGCAGCGATTCTCGGAATTTTGGTCTCGGAAGGAGAAGGAGGGCAAGCGCTGCACCAGAGTCGCAAAGCCACAGCCATGCACGAGGGTCTCCAGCACTACAGGCATTGGCGTTTTTGACGGATCGACGCGCACCACCGCCACCACAACCACCATCTGCTCCTCCGGCGCAGGAGGAGGAAACACAGGAAGAAGTAGGGCCTGTGTTACCACCACGCGGCAGCTCGAGGCGCACCCGCCTAGATGACCTTGAAGAAATGATGATGATGGAGGCCATCCGATTAAGCTTGGCCAGTGAAGATGAACGGCGCAGGAAGGAAGAGAAAGAGGTGAAGAAGGAAGCTAAGCGGCGGGAAAAGGAGGCTAAGAAAGTGGAGAAGACGGTCCGCAAGAGTGGGATACCCGGCCCAGAAGCGAGCAGCTCAGCACTCGGCCCAGGCACGCCGCGCGATGGCAGAGTGTTACCAATAAGCAGCGGGTCCTCTGTCATTGAGGAAGAGGAGGAGGAACCGTTCGCACCGGGCAAGGGGAAGGAAGCGGATCGCGCATCACCCTCGACATCTGGTGCGGCAGCTCCCGCCGCGACAGCTGCAGGTGATACTAGTGTGGAGACACCATTGTCCGCTGAGCCAGCGACGCATTCGACCGCTGCTGCTACGGAGCCTACGAAACCGTCCCATCTGCGACATATGTCAAGCGCGTCCTCGTCGTTATCGTCGTTGGTCGAGGACGAGCACAACTCCGCGTACCCGGTGAATGGCGGCGACAGCAGCCAACCTTCTTCTACTGAGCCGATGTTCAACTTCCGGAGCCTAGCTGCCGTCATTGGCGATGAAGAGGACAAAGGAGGCGAACCGGCGGAGCATGTCGAACATATGCCGGCGGGATCGGAAGTGCAGGAGTCCACGTCGACGAGCGCTGCTGCTCCTCCTGCCAACTCGGGAGCTGGCGAAAACACGGCCGACATCGAACAAGCTAGCATGACAGAGCCGGAGCACCGCGAATGCATCATGCCCAAAGAACTCGAGACGCGATCGGTTGAGATCACAGGGACAACCCCGAATCCCGAAGCGACATGATTGATGTACATTCTCTCTTTCTCTCTCTTTCTCCCTCTCTTTGGTGTTGGTACAGTCTTATAGGGAAGCGGATGGCAGAGTTGGCGCAGAAGGCATTTTGATTGATATTCTTGGATTGACTGGAAAGCGGTGATAACGCTCTCTCTCTCTTTCTCTTACCTTCTCGTCTCAATTTTTGAATATTCCCCTGGAACAAGTGGGAGCGACCAGGCGCAATAGACTTGTTTTAGCTACCATAGGCAGGAGTTCTGGTTGGTTGGTATTCGATGAAGACAGTTTTTTTCCACGACCACGTTCCTGTATCCCGTACTTCTGCATCAGTTAGCCCTAGTCCTGTGGAAGTGACATGATGATCAACGTGAACCCCCGTCATTGTGCCTACTGAGTATTGTCAGAAAAACAAGATTTATGGATATACAGCCAAACATTGATCCAATTAAATGATCAGATCACAGCCTGGGGCATTCAGGGGTGCATGCTATCACTGATCTGCTGTTCAGGCGCGTCCACTGTGTTATACTTGTACAGAGAACGGTGTTACTTCGCATCTTCGGGGTTCCAGTATGACGGAAGACCAGAGTCATGGCCAGGCTGCCAATGCGACTACCGCGATGGATGGCTGCCTGCAAACGGAATCCAAATGCACACCTAAAGGAGATACAGACGCTCTGATAGTGATACACGAAATAAATCTCAATCGATCTACCGCACTATCCATCACTAAACACGCGATCGATGGATCCACGACCCGGAGACAATCCTGAGATTATTACGGAGTAAATCGTTAGGGCCTTTTCCTGTTTCTTGTTTATCCTCTTTTTTCTCTCTCTCTTTTTTTTTTTTCTCCCTCTTCGCTGCTCTGTCCTTCTCGTCTTTTGTATTGTTGCTTTCTTACCTTTTTGCTGTCCACGGCTATTACTCGACTTGTTGTCCTGCTACTGTTTCGTCGCGTTTTTCCCGTGCCGAGAAAACACCTCCTCCCCACTACAGAAGCAGAAGCAGAAGCAGAAGAAGCAGAAATGGCGATTCTGGAAAGCGAGAAACGCCCCCGGGGCCTTCGGGTCCCGTCGTTATCATCTCTTAAAGCCTTTCATAAAAAATCCTCCGACTCGTCGCAGCAGCAGCAGCAGCAGCAGCAACAGCAGCAAAAAATGGATGCGCTGCCCGAAACCCCGACGAGCGCTACCACCACCACCGGCGGCCCCCCCTGGGAGAAACACCGGCCTCCCAATCCATATCAAGCGACCAGCCCTACGCCCATGGCGGCCCCGACTCCAATGCGCGTGCCACCTCCCTCCACAGCATCGGCGTTCGGGCTCGAGGCCGTGCCCATGGGCAACTTTGGCTCCGATCGGTATCCGATGCCCTCCGCGCCGGCCCGGGAGTACAACCCCGGCATGAACAACCACGTCAACGCGCACGCAAACAGCCTGGCCGTGCCGTCCGTCCAGCGCACCCCTTCCAACGGATCGCAGCGCACAGCCGACTCGGAGCCCCTGGAGGACTTCATTCCAGAGCCTGAGCCCGAGGCCATCGACGGCATCTACTCGCAGTCCGCGTCTCCCGCGACACCAGGCGCAGCAATAGAACCCATCTCCAGCGGCGAGGAGCCCAACGGGAACGGTAACAACCACAACCACAACCACCTGATTCCCGGAAATGGCGTCGTCGACGACGACGACGACTGGGAACCCCCCGAGGTCGACGTCGCAGCGCCACTAGAGAAACTGCATTTCGCCTGCTACCAAGAACACCGCTCGATGCCCACCAGCGCGAACGTGTGGTATGCCGTGCCGTGCATGACGTGTCAGAAACTGGATCGGGAGGTTCGACACCGATGCGTGTTTTGCTGTCTGCGCGTCTGTGAGGGTTGTTACCAGGGGTTGCAGAAGTGTCAGCGGAGGTCGTTGGAGGAGTTGTTGCTGATGATTCAGGGTTGATCTATTATATGTATATATCCATGTCTATTTGGGTTTGCTTTTTTTTTCTTTTTCTTTTTTTTGGGTTCGTTTCCTTGCTTCTTGCTTCTGCATTCGGTATGCAGGATACATGTCGGTTGGTTTCTACTTGGTTATGCACAATTATGGATATGGATGGCTCGTTGCTTGGATGAAGGAGTGCTGGAGTATGTCACAATTGTCCTTTTTTCTTTCTTCTTTATTTGCTGGTGGTATGTGTAATATGTGTTTAATCTGATGCTCGGATATCTCTTCTTTGACTATCCAAACACATTCTCCTCAACAACTTCTACGCTCCTGTTACCCTATCCCTTGTAGACTTTCTCTCGCCATGACCAAATGAGCAAGAGACTGATATTTGTTGAGTGTGCTCCTTGACATGGAACGGATTTGCTAACTCGAGCCGTTTGGCTGAGATAGGTCAAGGGATTGGAGATATTGTCAGCCATTCGCCTTGAGTTAAGTCTTCATTTCATTGTATATCAAAAGAGAATGATTTCAGTTTAACAAAGTGATGCGACTCTGTGGGTTATGAATGGATCCTGCAGAGACAAGATAGCTATACATAGCAGATGAGTGCTCTGACAGCACCAATAATATGCTCGATGGTGATTAGTGGACTGTTCTGACCAACTACTAGTCGTGGTCTTCCTCTGTAATCCCCGGACACCCCTCCATCTCCCTTGTGTCATAGCGATACTTGCACCAGAAGCAATACCAATGTCGTTCTCGTAGATACATCACCAATCGATGCAGCCGTTCCGGCGGCTCTAGCGCATTGAACTCATCCAGCTCTGGGTCTTCCTCGTCCACCTCTTCCTCGAAGACATTAAGTCTACTCTGGTGGTGGTCCTCATGTGGCGGCGACGACGACGACGACGACGACGACGACGACGACGACGATGGTGATCGCTGCTGTGGATGGTCCAGTGCCTCACGGTCTTCTTGCTCGAGAGTTGTATCATCGTACCCCGGTAACCGGGGATTGGGAAAGAAAGACGACGGAAGGGAGGTCTGGAGGTGGTGACGGGCGTAGAGGTCTCGTTCTTTTTCCTCCCGTTCGCGGACGAGACCGCGGTAGAGCACGGGGAGTTGGGAGGTTGGTTTGGCCGTCTTCCTCCCCTCTGTTTTCTCAGCTTTCTCGGATTCATTTCCTTCCTGGTCAGTGTAGTTCTCATCAGCCTCAACATCCAACCGCTCCGCAACCTTCTGCGCCGCATGAACCTGCGCCTCTGTGCGTTTCGTCTCGCGCTCTACGCGCACGCGATCTCGATAATCCCCTTCCTCCTGCTTAATCTTTTTGACCGCCTCATTGGCTTCCTCCCGGATCTTGCGCTTTTTCTCACTATCTAACCCGATGCCGCCGCGGTCTTCTTTGAAAATGAGATTCAGCGGTTCGGTACGTTTTTGCCCCGTGTCTGCCTCCCCCCCCGGATCTTGCCCCGCTGGCGACTGCTTGCCTAGACCCTCACCAGGCTTGAAGCCTAGCTTGGCCATCAGTTGGAAGCCCTTGTTGGAGGGGTCGAGCGTGTTGGTCATCAGAGCAGCATCGCGTTGTGCGGCTTCTTGTGCGGCGCGTTCGGCTTTGGAGGGAACTTTTGCTCTTGCTTCGGCCTTTCCAATCGTCATTATTAGCTTCCGTATTGCATATCACCATTCGTTCTGATTGGTATATGTCTTGGAACGCAGGTGTATGTAGGGAGGGTACCTCGCGTTGCTGTCGGAGCTTCTTCTGAGTAAAAGTTTCTTTTTGTTTGGGTTCTTCGATGATCATGGACATGTAGTCCTCTTCGTCGTCGTCTTCGGGGGGCATATTATCGTCTAGCTTTCTTTTTTCTATAAGTATTCAATTGTTTGTTTAACGGCATACGTTGTTATGTGGTCGTTGAAGGGACGTGATCTGCGGGGGAGATCTTTCGGTCCTCCGCATTGACGTCTTTCTTCACCATCATCATCTTCTCCTCTCCTTCTTCCTACTACCGAGCACAGCGATACTATTGTCACAATTATTTCCTTGACTGATCTACTCGGGTCCAACATCTTCACATGCCACAATCATGTGGACCCCAAACGAGTCTGCTTACAAAAGCGCTAGTATGAGATTACGTGAGATTGTCAGCCTTGCGCTCTATTTTGCGCCGCGAAATGGCCCTTGGCCTCGACCGGTTCCTGCTACAGGGCTGAATTTCGAAATCCTTTGGACTAAAAGGAAGACATTGTGATAGCTATACGAGGAGCTCGGAAACTAATCATCCTGCTGGTCCGGGGCCAAAGCCAACCACGAGATGTCAAGCCACGCCGCTGATATCCGATTCGCTATATGGAGTAGGGGAATAAAAATGGACAAGGCACACAAAGGATCAGAGAGCCAAAGGTGTGGGCTGATCCCACTCAGCAAGTGTCATTCTGGAAGCCTTGAGAGCCTCCTAGGGAACGGTGAATACGAGAAAGGGATGGCTATGTTGGGATAATATTATCATGATTTTGGGGGCGTTAATGCCCTTTGTTCTCCATCATGCCGTGATGCTTGGTTTAAATATGTGGATTGTTGCCCCCTTCCTTTCCTGTGAGCTCATGTCAATTGACCCAAGCCTAGCACGTGTTATCAACTAGAAGATCTTATCAGCATGAACTTGTCCGGCTTTTTGGTTCTGCTTTGTCATTGCCTTGTTGCTGTTTCCGCATTGGATCCAGTGGTTGACTTGGGATACTCGAAATACCGCGGCCGCATCCAGAAGAGTGGTGTCGGTCAATGGCTGGGGATACGGTTCGCTGCTCCTCCTGTAGGATCGTTGCGCTTCTCTGCGCCTCAGGATCCAGTCGCCACTAAGGGAATCCAGCCAGCAGACAAGGTAAGTAACAGAAACGAAAACAACCCCGTTTTGATGACGAGCATTGGCTGATTTGTTCGTTCCAGCATGGCTCCCTCTGTCTGCCAACTGGAAAAAACAAAATCCCCAAAGGAGCTTCTGAAGACTGTCTTTTCCTCGACGTCTATGCTCCTGCCAGTGCCAGTGCAACGGGCAAATTGCTGCCGGTTTATGTCTGGATCCAAGGCGGCGGTTTCAACGAGCTCAGCAACGCCAACTACAACGCGACAGGGCTGATCAAGGCCGCTGACATGGACATGGTAGTTGTCACGTTCAACTACCGTGTCAGTCTGTATGGGTTTTTGGCGAGTGAGCAGGTCGAGAAAGGGGGCAGCCTGAACAATGGTCTGAAAGATCAGCTCAAGGTGCTAGACTGGGTGCAGAAGCATATTAAGCAGTTCGGGGGCGACCCTAATCATGTTGTCATCGGTGGCGCCAGTGCTGGAGGTGGCTCCGTCACTCATCTTCTCTCAGCATATGGAGGAAAAGCTGAGGGCTTGTTCCATGGTGCCTTGGCGGAGTCGCAGAGTTTCCCCAGCATGCGCAATACCAGCACGAGTCAGCCCATCTACAATAGCCTGGTTAGCCGTACAGGCTGCTCCAAAAAAAAGGATACCTTAGCATGTCTGCGTGGTCTGAGTGTCGCCGCCCTGCAGCATGAGAACTACAACCTTCCCCTCCCAGGAGCAAAGGAACCCCCGCTTTATGTGTATGGCCCGACTGTGGACAGTGACCTTGTTCCCGATTATACCTACAATCTTTTCCACCAAGGTCGTTTCCTTAAGGTCCCCGTCATTTTCGGCGATGCCACAAACGAGGGAACCATATTCGTTCATAAGAAAGTGTCTGACGTCGAAGAGGCGGACACCTTCATCCAAAGCGAGTTCCCGCAGATCAAGCACGACCAACTCGACCGAATCAATAAATTCTACCTCCAGCCCAACGAGACTCACCACTTCCCCAATTCTGGCCCCTACTGGCGTCCCACTAGCAACGCCTACGGCGAGATGCGCTACACGTGCCCGGGCATAGACATGTCAAACGTTGCGACGAAAGCCAACATCAAGAACTGGAACTACCACTACGCAGTGCAGGTGAAATACTTGGAAGACCTCGGCTACGGTGTCCCACATGTATCCGAAGTGTACGCCATCTGGGGTCCCGACTACATACCCATGAAGAAACAGGTCCGGGAGTCACTGCGCACCACCAATGCACCGATTCTCCCAGTCATCCAGGGTTACTGGACAAGTTTCATCCGCACGCTGGATCCGAATACGCATCGACACTCGGGGAGTCCCGAATGGGAGACGTGGGGGAGTGGTGCCGGAGAGCAGCGGTTATTTATTCAAACACATGACACCAAGATGGAGAGTGTTCCTGGGGATCAGCGCGAACGTTGCGACTATTTGGTTGGGATTGGGGTGGAGTTGAGGCAGTGATTTTTGTTATTATAGAGATATAGAGATATAGAGATATACCCTTAGCAAGTTTTAATCCTACTTTTTGTGTTTATTGGCCTATTCCTATTGTTTCTTATATAATTATCTAAGCAGATGCATACAATACTACACCATTGGTTTCTGATTATTACTGCAACAACAAGCTGATCAAAAGGAGAGGATAGCAGCAATAGATGGAGCCGCACTTGCTTGACGGACATGCAATGCATAATTTGGATAAAATAGCATACCAGGAAGACTCTTCTATACATGCAGACAGACATAACAAACAAGAAAGCATTACGTCTTCCCCTGCCGCAACCTCTTCTCCTTTTCGTACTCCTTTGCTGCTCTCCCCTCCTCGCTCTGCACCTCGGCCACAAGCCTCTTGTACTTCTTCTCGTAATCCGCATCGCGACCCTTCTTTTCGCGCAACTGCTCGCGCGCCACGAAATTCGCATCCTTGCGCAACTCGCGCATCGCGCCCTTCTTCTCGCGCTTGAACTCCGCGCGCAGACGGTTCGACTCCGCACGCTCGCGATTCGGGTCGTAATGCTTGTCCGGGTTGAAGGTTTCTTCGAACTTGGGGATGGCCGTTTTGATCGCGAGCGGGCGTGGTTGTGCAGGAAGAGCGGACGGCGGGTGAGACGGGCTTGGGCCAGGTGGTGGGTGAGTTTGTCGAGGGTGGTTTGGAGGGTGTCCTTGATGGAGGGGGAGTATGGTTTCAAGGATTTGCGGAGGTGGGTGAGGACGGCTTGGACGGGCTCGAAGATCTCAGGATATGCGGATTGGCCAGTCCAGAGGTCCGACGCCATGTCGAGGAGGGTGGTGAAGGTTGTGAGGAGGGAGGTCTTGAGTTCTTCTTCCTTGCCTGGTTCGGGGCCCACGACGTCCCAGAATCGGAGCTTCCTGGGGGTGACATTCTGCTTGGAAGGTGAGGAGAGTTGCACCGACTCTTCGGGTGTGCGGATCGGGAAGAATCCAAGGCTCTTCTTTGCTTCCCCCGGGCAGAAGTTGCAGAGAGCGTTGAGAATGTAGTTGACGAACTCGGGCATGTATCGTTTCGAGATCGCCTGGTATTGCAAGAACAGACTAGACGCGTAGGCGCCCGTGGCAAGATCCGATAACGTATTGATGGCACCCTGTCCTAAGTACCGCGCGATACACAGGTGTGCAGGAGTCGCAATGGCATGGAAATGATCCGATGTTGGGAAGATGGCTGAAATACCGGTCAGGATGACCAGGTCACTTGGACGGAGGTTCAGCGGCCGCTCCGTTGACAGTTCGCGAAGGCGAGCCCTAAACGCCATACTGACATTCTCCGGATGGCTTTTAGCTAGCGAATGGATGTGTCGAAGGATGTTCTCCAGGATGGCAAAGGGAGGCCGTTCTGGTTGCTCTGCCATGTATGCAACGTGCTGCACAAGTACTTCTGCAAAGCGGCCAAGTTTCCTCTTGTTGTCGCTGTGAAGACGGGGGTGATGCAAAGCACGGATTCGCTGGACAACTGTTGGGAGATCCTCCGCCGGAACGTCTTCAATTGTCTCCAAGAAGCTCTCATGGTCCTCGGGACAAGGGTAAGTGAAGGCCAGTTTCCCGTCTGCTCCCTGTGCGCCATCGGATGCAGCTGAGGTCGATCCAGCTTTACCATCAGGAAGGGTTAACCCATTGATAAGCTCATCCTCCTCGTCGTCTCCTTCTTCCGCGGACTCTTCATCAGAGACTTCTTCGTCCTCAATGTCACTTTCACCAACTGACAGACTAACATCGGATCTGGTCTCGACCAGATCGTCGTCGATTATGAAATCGTCCTCATCTTCAACGCCCGTATCAGGAAGAGTGGTGGTCTGACCCGTAGGTTGCTGTAATCCAAAAGCTTTTGCATCATCTGGAATCGACTCTTCCTCAAAGTCCTCCTCTCCTCCAGATTCGTCTTCATCCCCTTCCTCGGATTCGCTCTCCTGTTCGCCGCGCATTCGACGAACCCTGTCCTCTTCGAGCTTCTTCAACCTCTCGGCTTCCTCTGCGATCTTCTCCTCTGTGGTCTTGGTACGATCCGTAGGTTGCGAACGCTTGTCAAAAGTCAACTGCTTCAAGCGCTGGTCGTATTCTTTTTCGGGATTCCTGCCTTGCAGCAGAGCCGCACGATCCGGGTTCATTGATGCCGTATCGTCTTTCGCGGCTTCCGGTTCCGGTGGGGGCTTCACGCCCCTCAGTATATCGAAGAGATCAGGAAGGCCCTTATCCAATTCATCACGTAAGTCCGCATCATCTTCCTTGATCTGTTGCCGCTCGGCCTTGTGGAATTTCGACTTGGCGATGATTTCCTTCATGACCTCGTTCTTCGATTTCTTTCGTTCCGGCTCTTCATCTTCCTCTCCAGCCCCTTCAATATTGCCTTCCTCCGCCTCATCACCGTCGAAAAAGACCCGCTTCCTTTTTCGTGGCGTTTCCGAATCGGATTGTCCATCCCCCGATCCATCCAGGTCGCCGTCTTCGAAGTCGTCTTTCGGCGCATCGTTAAACGAAAGAGACTGGCCCATGTGCGTAAGTTGAAGTTCGTCATCCTCGTCATCCTCCAAGTTAAACATGGATTCTTTGCGCAACTTCTTTTGGCTTTCTCGGGCGTATCGCTCGGCAGCTCGTTCTTCAGGTGTCATCGTCGGATCGTTCTCACCAAAGCGGCGATCTAGAATGCCACCGACTTTGTTTTTGCGGTCCATGTCACGCAGAAGAGTCGCGCGTCTCTGCAAGAAAGAGAACGTCAGGTCATCATTTACGAGCCACTATTTCCGCCGATGTCACCATTGAAAGCTACTCACTCGTTCTTCACCTAGCGACTTGGTAACACCAGGTCTCGCAGAGTTTTTGGATGCATTTGCGCCACCATCCCGACTGGTATAATCGAACTTGGCATTTTTCGTGGTAGCTTTAATCTCGAATGGATTGAAGCGATCTCTGATAGCCTGCAATGCGGCCTGGCGTTGGTTTCGATTTTGCGCACTAGCACCACTCTTCGCATTCTGTCGTTTCTGTTTCTTTGATTGCTGCGGCCCCACTACTCCGGTCTCCCGCAGAGACGCTTTCAGTTGTTTCAGCTGCGACGGTGGCATGTTTTCTCTTTTGCGACGTTGCCGGCGTATACTGAAGCTGCTCCGAGATTTTTTTGGATCGTCGCTCTAAAAGAAAAAAATATGCGAGTTCACCGCCTGGGCGGGTGGAGTTCTGCCGGCATAATGCGGAGACTCCGCCTTCGATCGTCGACGACAGGTGGATTCCTCGCTGAGAGCTCGTAGAGTCCTCTATGGGTGGCCGAAAATGGATTCTCAATTGGGTGACAGCCTCCTGTGGCTAGGCATTGGTAGGCTCTCTTACCTTTTGAACGATTTGAATAGTGGCTAATTACGGCAGGCGTCTCATTATTTTTCGCCATCCGCGGAGTCGCAGCGGATCTCCGCCGTGTGCGCGATCTAACAGAGATCAAGCATGTAGAGAGGGAGGATAAGATGATCAGCGAGGGCACAGAAGATGGCATGGGAACCGGAACGCTGGATTGCGACGTCCTTAGCTAATGGTTCTATAGTACTCAAACTGGACACACTCTTGAAGCTTTCAGAGAGCACAAGCTATGACCTTCGTGCGGCGTATGTCCTCACCTACAGCGCACATTACGCCGCCCAAGCTGACATTTATGAAGAGCCCTACGAATTATTTCCGAACGGTCCACGAAAGGCCCGACCCGTGACTTGCTTTTGAGTGACCTTGCGAGCAAGGACAAGGAGACGAGGAATAAGGCGCTCAATGCGCTGTACTTTCTGGTGTCCAATAGAGCACGTATGAACCCCGTCAACCTTCTGGTCTGGTCGTCTCTAGGACTCTCGTTTACTAAGTGATAATATTCAGTTTCAAGGACCTCTGTGTGTACCCGGCTGCGAGATGTCACGATGTACAATGCCCTTGTCGAATGCCTATGCAATTTCCTTGAAGAACACACCGAAGAGACGAGTACCACCGTATCTCCTATCCTCCCAAAGACGAGGCCTTTGGGTGAAAGGAAAGCTTTAAATACGCTCAACATTGTCATGCAAGAAAATGTATCTGCCGCGCTCGAAGCTGGGGTGGTTAGCCGGTGGCTGTCAAGATACCCGTTCCCATGCGCATTGGCCGAACCGTCACGCAAACAGGATTTAGTGATCCTAATGAAATCTTGGTGGACCGACGATGCCGTCATGAGTTCGATTTTTAGCACCATTTCTTCTCACCCAGATGGAACGAAACAGCTACGAAGACATGGATTGATGGGTAGCATGATGGAAGAAAACGACCACGATGATGACGATGTTGATAGCGATGTGTGGATGATTGACGGAGAGGATACTGCTGGCTCAAGTAGACTCTCAGGACCACGGATGCGTGAGGGGACGGCTGAAGAACAAGCCGTGCGAAGGCGCCGGCGAGAAGCCATGGTCTTAAGTGACGGTGGACATCCGTTGGGGCAAGACGACATAATACAGTTCCCACCCCAAAATAGTTGACGATGATTTTGATTTTGAGGCGGTCTCTTTTTGTTTCATTATTGCATACTTATGATACCCTCTATTCGAATGAATGTGATTATTACTGTGTCTAATATACAGAAACCTATAACGCCGTCCATGATGTTTTGGCAATGTGGTCCACCTTCTTCCGGCTGTTTTTGATCACGCCAATTGCCTTTAACTCCGACAAAGCTCTATAGAACAGCGCCATCGTCGTACGTTCATCACACTTGTCACCTTGCTCGCTTTCATAAACAGCATAGAATGCACTCCAAAGGTCATGGGCATTCACGATAGCTCCGGATTCAAGGTAAAGCTGGTACAAGATAGCTGTGGCAGGCTGCTTGGCCGAAAGTCTGTTTTCCGACATACCTGACGTGGACATCAGATAGTCAAATGGACTGGACAATGCCCGTTCGATTGCGAACCGTGGTCTCGGGGCAAAGGTGTCCTTTAAGGGATTTCGCATGTCAAGGAGAAAAGCCTCATGGAGGAACAAGTCCTGGGGCTTCACCAAGGTCTCCGTAAGGTATGCCTCGAACGCATCATGTAGACGGTCAACTATCCCTGTGTATTCGACATTCTGCTTGGTTTGTTTAGCTTTACTCTTGGTTAGGTTAACCCGTTGTTTGACGACTGTGGTCTTCATGACCGAATTGCGGTTGTCGTGTTCGCTCCGTAGCGGCCTTGGACCCGGATACGCCTGTAGCAAAGCTTTGAAGTCTGCTTGGATTTCACGTAATTGAGGGCTGTCGGCTAGAACTTCTGGTATCATTGGAAGCAAGTTCTCAAGGCCGTCAGAATCAAGCGTTTTCGTTGTAGCTAGAATATCTTCCACCATCTGCGAGTTGTGGAGTTCTCCCGAAAGAGCGAGAGTCGAAATTTCCGATATACCAGTCTTTTTGGCAACATTGAGACGTTGGAGAAAAAGGTGAATCACCTTGACTGCTTGGAAAATGTCTCGCATTTTCTGCTGCCCTGCTTCAAGGTATTTGACGCATTCCTGGAACAAGAACTGGTCATCGTCCAACAGGTTGCGCGCCTGCCTGGCATAACCGTCGGCAAGCAGGTCTTCACAGAACCTAAGGCATACATCAGCATATAGCCTCACAAAGACCGGAGACCGGAGATGCTCACCTTCGGAAGGACGGCAGATTCCTAATCGCTTCGCAAAGTTTACCCTGTGGCAATTCAGCAGTTGCTGCGTTGGTTGACAGCAGCACCGCCAATGGGTTCGCGAAGAAATGAGACATAAATGCATACTGGGAGACATTAATCGGCGAACGGTCCAAGGCAGCAAGCACACCTTACCTTGACTGTTCGGCTAAACGCTTCCGGGGTATTGAAATAGTCGCTTGACCTTTCAAATAGGACACTGGTAATATTGCGTCCGAGCCAAAGCTCGCCATCCGGTTCAGCTTGTATCCTCTCATATATACGATCGACACAGTTGCTCGCTTCGTGAAGTTCGAAGTACTTGCCCCTAAGCAGGGCAACGCTAGATCTTGGAAGCCTCTCTTCGAAGAGTTCAACGGATGTTGAAATACCAAATAGCAAAGTGAATGGTATTCGGTCAAGCCATGAACTAAGAAGCATCAGTACCGCCTCAGTGATTATCTGACAGTAGGAGTTACCTTAATAACGACAAAAGATCCGTCAATAAGTTAGGGTCAAAGGCCTCACTGTCCCGGAAAGCCAGGACAAGCTGTGTAGTCCCTTTTCGCTCTACATAATCACCAAGTAAATCAAGGTCATACCCCAGTAGTCTTGGCCCCTGGATTCGGTGTCAACCTCAGCCCAACAAAAACTTAAGGAAAATCATACATCACGGTCGGTGAGGAAGCTCTGATAGCCATCATTCCCCTCTGTGTTTGTGACAGCCGCTCGTATTATATTTTTCAATGTCGTCTTGAGGTTAGGCGCATCACCGGATTCCAGCACCACCACGCCACCCTCTCCGGTCGTTGTTAACCGCTCGTTGAGTCGTGTCATAAGTCTGCCAAGGGAAGAGACGTTGGACCCAACAGTCACAAGCGCGGAAGGTATACAGCCATCATATCTGTATCCGTCATCAGAAATTACGCATGAAAACGTTCAATTGTCACGTATGCTCACATCTGAGGCGAAGACTCCTTGACGAACGACAAAACATTATCAAAGACCTTAGAATCGACGTCTTCCAATACTTTCTGAGACTTCATCAGAATAAAGCCGCCAAGCCTTCCGGATATATTCCCGTACGAACCTGAATCTTTGCCTCCTGCCCAGACCACAGTCGTTGGTAGCCGTTATACCTTAGCTGGACCGATGACGAGCTTTCCTCTCCATTCAACAACGGCGCAAAGGGACAAGGCTGGGTTCCTTGCTTATCCTTCTCCTGGTTCTCTGCTTTCTCTGAACCAACCTTGCGCCGCTTAGGTGGTCGCTCGTTTTGCGCATTCGTAGGCTTCGCATTCGCAGGTTGATAAATGTACACGCCCTTTCGTTATCAGCGTAGGTCCTTCTCAGGCAACTGAATTAGGATACAGAGCTTACCTGAGTATTCAGGCCGTCCTTGGACAATTCCAGTGCCTCCGAATCTAGCAGGTCCTGATCCATGTCCCTTTATTCAACTGCTGGCAATCAATGGTGAAGCTTGTCGCCGTCCGGACATTTGGAGGAACTCGCGTCTGGAGCTAAACCCGATTGGGTGGTATTGGTTTTCCGCCGCGGAGCTTCAATACTTTCTTTTTCTAGACTGTATCACTTGTCCTATAACTGACATCCGGGCACTTCAGAATCCCTGGATCTACTAATTTTTAAACAGTTTATCGTTCGATGACCTAGACCGCACTTCATGCTCCGCCAAGCTGCTCAGGGAGCTAGGTGGTATCAACGTGTGGCCCGCAAAAGCCCGTCAATTTTGCCTCTTCCTTTGCCGCGAGCACGCCCGGTCATAGCACGACGCTCCCTTCACTTTGGCGGCCCGGACGACAAGGTCAACCTCTTTGAACAGGATACTCGTAAAAGCAAGACAAGGAGGAGGGTCGATCCGGACGCGGAAGGTCGTCTTGAGCAAGAAGAGTTGGAGGATGAGTTCTCCAATATCAAAAATGAACTGAAGATTCTGGAAGAAGGTCCTTTCGGCCCCAATAGTGAATTTATGAGGAGGTTGCCCGAGAATGATAGGGTCATCGCTCTGGAGGCGTTACGGAAACATGCGGAGCAAAAAGGCATGCAGGAGGAACCTGGCAGTGGCCTCGAACAAGTTTTCGACGATGAACTGGATGAAATGCTGCAGAAGGAATTTGGAGGAATGGCAGAGGAGCAAGAGAAATGGTTTACTAGGAGGAAAGTCGGAGAACCAGACAGGCCTGTGGTTAAACGATCCTACGAAGTGGTGCTCCCAGACGAAGAGACCCATCCCTATGTCGACAAATTCAACGAGCGCCTGCGCCAGTATGCACACGATACATCCAATGAGCCGCTCAAGCAAGACTTATGGAGATGGTACCGCCGGTGCAAGCAGGTAGTCCCGGGGTTCTTGGAAGTCATGCCGGAGGAAGCAAGGTCTATGGTATGGGATTCCCAAGTGGCCGGACAAATCACGAAAGATTCGCGAACAACACACTTGCAGGTCCTGGTCGATGATGCGATTTCTACTGGGATGGCTCTATCTACCCCTCAAATTCTTTCATATATCGAGTCACTCCATGAAGGCGGCAAAACGAGCCAGGCCCTTGATGAGTGGGAGACCCATCAAACCGAACTTAGCCAGCAAAAAGAGGACCTAGAAGCATACTGGAAACTTGGAGTGCAGATTTTTGCAGCTGATGGCGACCCCCAGAGAGCTCAGGACATAGCTCTGGCTTTTTTGGCAAACGATAAATCGCGACATTCTCGTATCCTTAGTCCTGTTATTGTGGCTTGGGGACGACAGCCCGGGAAGGAAGCGGAGGTGAAGGCTTGGGCCCTCTATCTGCAGCTGAAGATATTTTTGGGTTCCAATATGACTATGGACGATTACGATCATATCAGCATTGGTTTTCTCAAGGCAGGTCGGTTGGACCTCGCCATTGCTGTTTTCAAAGATATGATGGCGACAGGTCGATACCCGGCTAGTGACTCGACCGCACTGTACAAAGCAGCCGTAGGATTGGCTGGCAATCTGCACGCTTCCGGTATCAACGAGCAGGATGTGAATAGGGTATCACTATCCGCGCTGACACTGCTGCCTCGACAGTTCCAAAACCGCTTCTTCTACGCCAGTTGGATGAAGAAGCTTATCGGAATGGGAGAGGTGGACTCAGCTGCGCTGGTCATCGAATTGATGTACGAACGGGGTGTGAAGCCGGATACAAAGCATCTCAACGGTCTCATTGCGGGCTGGCTCCGCGAGGGTGATGTGCCTTCCAGGAAGAAGGCCGAACATCTGGGTTGGGCGATGATCCAGCAACGGATAGACCTGGTTTGGGCACGTATGGATGCGCCTGAGAATGCGCCGCGAGTATCTGTGGGCCAGGCACCGACAGACGATACGCCAACGCGCATACCCAAATGGATGCGACGAACGGTACCCCCAGGAAACATTGAGACATTCTCGATTCTGCTTCTTCACTACACGCGGGGAACTGATGAAGGCATGATCAACTACCTGAATCAGTGTCTAAATGATGCACGGATCCAACCCAATGCATACTTCATGAATCACCTCCTGTACGCGGAGCTAAGGAAACAAGACGTGCGTGAACTATGGTCTAAGTTCAAAGCCATGTCGACAAATATCCAACCAGACCTAGAAACCTATGCCTGTCTCTGGGACTGTGGCAAACTCCAATACGACCGCGGTCGTACCTCCTTCTCCGCTGACTTCCCAACAGCCCGTATCCTCTTCTCAAAAATGATCACCTGGTATACTCACCTCCCTGCCCGCACACAGTCCGCAGCTCGAGAGGAGTTCTCTAAAGACCTCTACGACCAAATTATCCGCTGCTTTTGCCTCTCTAAAGATCTTTCGGGCACCTTGATTGCGCTGCACACCCTTAAAGCAACCTTCCACTTCTACCCAGACGAGGCAACAGCTCGTCTCATCGTCCTCCAAGTCGCACGTCTTGCCAGCGTCCCAGCGGACACCCCCAAGCGCCGTCTCCGCCGTCTGTACAGCACCCCGCGCAGCAAAGAGAATATCAACCAAGTACACCGTCTCGTGGAGATCCTCAGTCAGCGTCAAGCCACCGCGCTCGAGGAACGTGGCTTGTCGATCGATACCCTGAATCCCCGAGAGCGGGATGAGTGTCAGTTGGAGATTGTGTCTGATCTACTACGGATTGTCATGGGGCGTGTGGCTGGCGATTCGGATACAGGGAGAGTCGAAGAGGAGATTGCGCGTGTTGTGAGCGAGATGGGTATTGCAGGGAATGTACATTTCGGAAGGCCACTGGGGGAGGAGAGTAGTTTCCTTATGTGAGTTGTGATGCGTTTGCATGCGTGTCTTTGGACTTGGTTTTGGTGTTCGTGGGGATATATAAAAGTGATGACTCTTGTATATCAAAAAGCATTACCTGGCGTTTCTTTGGAGGATGGGCGGGTAAAATTCGTTTGGTATAGTACATAACGCGCTTTAGATACGACAAATTTTCCTATAGACTTAAATACAATCTATGCCTCTCTCCTATTTGCGTTATGACGAAAAATTCTAGACTTGGATGTACATAATTTACTAGCTACTTCTGAGGCCATTTATGGCCGCATTTCCACCCATAACACTCAGCAGCCGCGCACTGATAGTGTAAGTGCGTTATCTATGTATTAGATTCATTATTCTCCATTTCTAGTTCTGAGGGTTGGAAAAGCGCCATGGACAATACTGATCAACTTCGTTATTGAGCTCTCTCGCAGTAGGTCTTGAGGATTCCTATTGCATCAAAACATAGAGCGCGGCGAAAGAATACTCTGCATATATCCCACTCTCAGTTCATCTTGTGGAAATGGCCTTCCTTTGTCCCGGGTTTTGGATTTGGGTCATTGGCGGCTCTTGCCTGAAGCCATGCTATCGTGCTCCTCGCAGGTGAGACTAAAGGGGAAGTCATACCTTCCTAAGTTGGTGCCCAGAATAGTATAACCAGTTTACCAGAACGGCGCATTGGGCGACCATGCTGGAAACGGGAAAGCTAACCGGAAGGGGGAATTCACAGGTCCTCGTTTTACAGAATACTTGTACATGGATGGACCTAAGAACTTACAGGATAAGAGATTGACAAGCAAGTAATAAGACAAGTTCATTTCTCGAAGCGAAGGCACAATGCACAGACCACAAATTATAAACAACTCCATGCTTATTTCTTCCCCTTCTTCTTCTTCTTTCCGCCGCCGCCACCACCACCACCACCACCGCTCGCGGGAGTACCAGGCGTACTCCCCGTCTGCTGGCCCTCAGCTTCAACCAGCACCGCATCATCATCACTTCCTGCCACGGACAGAGCCGCGGAAGATTCCGGCGTCTTGACACCTGAGGCTGTCGAGCTAGCTGGAGTGGTAGCAGTGGCAGGGGCAGCGGCAGGGGTAGAAGTCGTAGTAGTCGAAGATTCAGCCTTGGTATTCGGGGCCGAGGCAGAACCCTCAGCGTCCAACTCCTTCATGAATCCTTCCTGAATATTAGTCTTCCTGCGATCCCACCACTTGCGCTCCTCGGAAACCTTGGCCTGGTGCGCTTCGATGCGCTCGCGAACGAGAGCGTTGTTCATCATTTCATTGGCGGATTGGAAGATAGTTTGGCCCCAGTTGGGAGAGTAAGCATTTGCCTGTTATCTTATTGTCAGCCTCTTTTACACATTTCACGAACATGTAAAAGACATGAATAGAATAAGAAGATATGCTCACCTCAGCAATAACATCCCTGACCTCATCCTCCATCTCCCTCTCCGCGCGCAGAAACCGCTGCCACAAATCATCGCCCACACTACCCCGTTGTAGGAGCATCGCCAACGCAGCCTTCTGGTTGCGCAGTGCCATCACCCGCTTAATATCCTCCGTTGCGCGTCTGAGAAGTGCGGCTTTCAGAACTGAGTCCGGGACCGCGGGCGTCTTCTTTTCTTTGTTGTTGTTATCTTTGGATGGCTCGATATGGAGGAGGGAGTAGTAGATGTCTCGTTGGAGATGTGGAGGGAACCATGGTTCGAGGGAGAAGGATTTTTCTGTAGATGTTTTAGAAAATATTAGTTACATCTGCTTCGTTTCTTTCTGTAGTGCCAGCTGGTACTGTGTCTGGGGGAGACATACGCGCTTTGCGCTTCCGATATAGTGACGAGAAAGTCGCCAGGGAGCCGATTAGCACACCTAGATAGGCGAACGGCACGGCCAAACTGAGCCAATTGACCATGGCGTCCGTTCTGGATAGCGGAACGTAGGAAAAGTCCAGGTGGTAAGTTCGGTGGTGGGTTGAGTAAAGGAGATCAGACGTGGATCATGAACGGAGATGTTGGGCTCGACGGTACACCACCCTTGGGACAAGGGAGACGAGCAGATAGCAGCGGATTAGCAAACAGAAAGGGAACTGAAAAGAACAAATACGAAAGAACGAGGTGAAGTCGAGAAAAGAACAACAACGCAAGGCGGACCAGAGAAACGCCAGGCTGTGTCTTAGTCAGCCGCGTGTAGTGAACAGATCTGCTAACTACGAAAATAGCCCTGATTATATATTTAAAGAATTCAAGTATAAGAAGATAGAATAGCAACGCTGCTGGTCTCTAATATTCCTATCAACAGAGTATCAAGGACCACATACACAATTCGAAGAGAATCAAAGCCTCCCATGGCACCGCAAGACGAACAAACAAATCTAGCCAGATAAAGACTAATGCAAATGGCAAACACCGGGAATCAGAAGCAAAAAAGAAGAAGAAAATTCCACCAATAACCTCATAAGGGTCCTCGAGGTCAATCAATCAAGTCAATCAACAAATGTAGATATGTAGGTAAGTGTGCATGTATGTCCCGAACAAACCCAACGCAAGTACGTACCAGCGAAGACAGACAATCAAAATAAAGTAATGAAGAAAGGTGAAAGGAAAGAAAAAGGAAAGTTCAGCATCATACCATCATCGATATAAAGGTAGGGGTCTGTTACATCTAGAAACTCGTCGCCCCTCCTAATTGCTCCTTGGTCCGTTGGCTGATGGGCCCGATCTCCTGCATTTCTTGCATGTCCTCCAGGACCGCATTGAACGTTTGCGCGATCCCAACCGCCACCTGTGTGCGGTTCCATTCGCTACGCATCCGCCAGACGTAGTCCATCAGGTTGGTATTGATCTGCTCCAACTGCTCCACGGAGCACCCGCTGGTCCGCTGCGTAAGTTCGTCATGCAATTGCGTCAGATACCCATGCTCAAGGTTCAGCTTGGGAGACTGATCCTCGCTGTTCAGCAGGGACTGGAGGTCAACAGGTACATGAATGGCTGGTTTCGCAGAAGCGTCGAAAAGCGGCACGGGAGGTTGCTGCTTTGGCTGGGACTGACTGCCACTTGGTACAGGGGCATTATTGTCCGCATTTGCATAATCAGGGTTCCCTGTGAAGGGCTCGCGAACACGGGGAGACGGTTGGCTGCTGCCTTCCTGCTGTGTGTCTGGGAGATGCTCTTCGAGGGATGCGCGATCCGGGTATTGAGTAAGATCGGGATAGTCGTGACGAGCACCGGGGCCTGGTGCCATCGGACTGTGAAAGCTAGGAGGTTGGATATGATGCAGATGTTGGTTCTGTGGGGCAGACGACTGATCAGACGACTTTTTCTCTTCTGACGTCGTTTGCGTGGTAGAAGCTTCATTGGTGTAATCGTTTGGCTGAGACCCAGGCGCCATGGGAGTCATCGGTCCCTTCTGCGACAAACTTGACAAGCCCGATTCGCGTCTTACCTGCTGCGAAGGCGCAGTATGCGAGTGTGGTGGCCTGGGCTGTGCTGATGGGCCAAACGAACTGTTCTGTGTATCTTTCTCACCGGACTGGTCTTCCGAGTTGGTCATGTAGGTATCCCCGTCCCCGTCCGGCTGTGATCCATTGCTCGGCAGAACCTGCGTACTCAGATCATTGAGATCCGACCCTCCACCATGGTGATGATAGCCATTAGCCAAGAAGCTCACGTTCGTGCGTCGCGACGGTGTCACAGGCTGTCCAGGTTGTGTGTTCTGCCCGTCTCCAAAGGACTCGCCTAGACCGACAGGGCCACTAGTCAATGTCGATTCAGTATTGCCATGTGGTACTTTGTTTGCCGTCTGCGGCCGAGCTACAAAGTCCTCTTCTTCCTCAGCTCTCCTAGCACGTTCTAACGCATTCTTCTCTCGCTCCAGCTCCCGCAGATAAACCTGCTCGCACTCTACGACAAGTGCCGGTTCAGACTGCTCGATAGTCGCGATGTCAACTTCCACATTGGACTGGAGCTCATTGGCCCTCAGTATCCGTTCTTGGTCGCCGATCTGCTTGGCATCCTTGGCCAGACGTTTGATGTCCGCGAGGAAATCCTTGGGCCGTTTGTAGTACCCATTCGAGAGTCGCTTTTCAACCGTCACAATCTCCATATTATAGAAAAACTTGCCCGAAACTGCTTCCCTAAGACCTAGAACCCCGTGCTTATCCTGCGCCTTCTCGAATGGCCGGAATGTCGTCCGCTGTTCGATAGGCAAATCACTCGTCACGGTGTTCGGGTCTTCTTCTTCCCATAGATACCGAATCTGCGACTCGTCAATCACACCAGTCCTAAACCGCTTGTATTTCTTGATCTGATCCATGATCGGCTGGATCCTGATCTTTAAGAGATTGAGCGTCTGATGATCTTTCTTCTTCTGCGCTTTCAGCTGCTCCTTAGAAGGCGGCGTCGCAGGTTTCGGTGCCGGCGCCGGTGCAACCTCCAACTCCTCAAGTTCCCGCTTTTTACGATTTTCAGGATCTGGGAATTCGGATGGCGAAACCTTGATGTACTCCACCAATTGCGCGAAGAAATCGTGTCGCGCGTTGTGGTCAGGAGCCTGCAATTCGTAGAAGTTTTTCTTGGAGAACCCGAACACGTTCTTCACGAGCGAATTGTAACCCTCGCCCTCTTCAAACGACTCGAATACTCCAAGCACTAGGACAGGATCACTAGGTGGAATAGAACGTAAGAGCCCCAAAAACGTAGAAATAACTGCTCTCCCCACGGTCTCATCATGCCAAGACGAAACGCTGGGGATGTAAATCACACTCGGCTTATGTCTCTTGACCTCCGAGAATAGTTGGATGACAGCTGCTTCCGCTGACCGTGTCGAGTCACTGAGGAGAGTGGGTAGATCAAACGGCTGAACATGGAGTCCCTCGAAATGATGCAAGACCGCAGATGCCAGGTACTGTTGTCCCATTCCTTGGAACCCACGGAGGAGCAGTCGAGGTCTGAATACTCGAGATCGATCGAACTCCTGCTGCATGTGTTCACGTCGGAAATTGCCCGAGGCTTCTGGCTCCTCGAACTGAGCTTCCTCTAAGGCCGTAAGCCTCTTTTGCTGAGGTAGGATTTCGGACAGTTGCTTTTCGATTTCCGTCAGAGGTCGCCGTAGCAAGGGCTCTACCGACTTTGGTAACGGAGAAGCACCGGATGTCGTGGACCGTTCCGACGAAGGTACCATTTTCTTGCTGGCCAGCATGAAATCCTTCGGACTCACGCTGATCGACTTCGGATCTATTACGAGCTTCTGATCAGACTTGTAAATCTGGGGATATCTTCTCTGCACCGCGTTCAATGCCGCTTCTGTACAGAGAGCACGCAGGTCTGCTCCTCCATAGCCCTTCGTGATCTCCGCCAACTCATCCTTGGTGTCGTCCGAGAGTGGCGGATCCCAGCCCTTGGTATGGATATTGAGAATTGAGCGTCGGCCATCCTTGTTCGGCAATGGGAAGTAGAATTCGCGATCAAAGCGCCCGGGACGGCGGAGGGCTGGGTCAACAGAATCTGGTCGATTCGTAGCACCGATGACAATCACTTGACCACGGCCATCCATACCATCCATCAGAGCTAACAGGGTTGAAACGATAGATGAATGGATCTGTTCCTGTTTGCTTGACCGTACAGGTGCCAAACCTACGAAATGGGCCATTTAGTACTATAATATTTCCTCTGGGGTACATGCGTTTGGTTCACTTACCATCAATTTCATCAAAGAAGATGATACTGGGTTGTGTCTTGCGCGCTTCCTCAAAAAGCAATCGCAATTGCCTCTCAGCTTCTCCCACCCATTTACTGAGTGCATCCGCTCCCTTTCTCATGTAGAAAGTCACATTGCGGCCCTCGGAACTGACGCTGTTCGCCAATGCCCGGGCCAACAATGTTTTACCTGTCCCAGGAGGTCCGTGGAAGAGGACACCGCGCGGAGGCACGATGTGGAAACGTTGGAAGATCTCGGGATACAGTAGCGGAAGCGAAACCATCTCTTTTAATTGGTCGATATGCCCTTGTAGCCCACCAACACTGTCAAAATTAACCTTCAGGTCAACCCCAAGCGGATCTGCGTCTGCAAGTGCTTGCTTGTCCTTGATCTTGCCTAGGTTACCCGGTGTCCCAGAAGCCCCTTGCACGGGATCAGCCCCATGAGTCTGCGCGGGGGTAACAAGACCATGGCCAAGAGCAGCGCCAGGAGCTTTTACAGGCTGAATGCCCTCATCGTCGCTACTGTCGCTGTCCACTCCTCCTGTAGCCGCGGGAGCATCGGACGGTCCCAATATCGCAGACGGTCCGGCGCCTCCAAATGGGCCATATGTTGGGAAAAGCGTGCGTTGCCAACTGCCACCACCGCCGCCTCCACCACCTCGACCACGCCGTGAAGGAGACTCGTTGACCTCGTTTTCTGCCTCTTCGATGGGTAGGAAGATGTCAGGGCGGATGATTCTGTAGTCGACGTCTTTGCGATTGCGACGGGGTTTCTCATAGATAATCTCGGGCTGTAACCTCCGACGTGAGCGTCCCCCCCGGAGGTCATGTAGCTCCTCGGCCAGCTCATCTGCAATATCTGCCCCTGCCTCTGACTGCCCGCGAGAGCGAGACGACCTCTTGCGTAGACCTGGTCGGCGGCTAGTATATTCCTCATCATCATCGTCGCGAGCCTGATTGCCCTTGCGGGGAGATGCTTGAGAATTCCCTCCTGACCGAAACTCGTCATCTTCGTCGTTGGAGTCCTCTTCAGGCTCGAAGTCGCTTTCGTCATCGTGGCCTTTCCGCTGGGAACTTCGAGGCAACTTCTTACGACTGGAGCGACGACGCCCGGCATCATCATTTCCGCCTAGCTGGGGTTCCTCATTGGCTGGCTGGTTCTTGGACGCCCTCGTCCTTCTCCTGGTAGTCGGACCCTCATCGTCCTCGTCCTCTTCTTCTTGATCATATTTCGCGTCACCGTTCTCGGATTCTGGAACGAATCCTTCCGTGGCTTCAGCGTTTCCCTGCGTGGCGTCTCCCGTCGTAGGCGCGGACTCTTCGAAGCTGCCGTGGGCGCTTTCCAGGATCTCAATTTGCGAACCTTTGGCATCAGTCATCGTTTCGTCGACTTCATATTCTTCAGCCTTCTCAACGACGGTATCCCCCATGGCGACATTCTTCAATGCTCGTGTTTCCCTCGATGCGCGGCGTTTCTGTAGCGGTTCATCGGCCTCAGGACTGTGAGTCGCACGACCGACGGCTTCCATATGACGCCCTGAATTCGTTAGAGCATAAATATCTTCAGACGCGCCCCGAGTTCGTCGAGTGATTCGGCGATTCGGCTCCAAGGCTTGTTGCATCTTGTGCGTGTTGGGGATTTTCAACGTGATAATAGTACTCTTGCGCTTCTTCGGAGGAGGACTTGGTTCCTCTTCATCCTCATCGCCGTCGCCGTTCCCTTGTTCCTCCTCGGACGTAGATGCGCCTTCGTCGTAAACCGGTCTCTTCGTCGCAGCTCTTCGAGCAACCAGGCCTCTCGCGTTCCGCTGAGTATTGGTGTCGTCTTCCAATTCCGATTCGTGGAAGGACATGTCGTCGGCCTCGCTCAGCATCTCTTCATCATCGGATACGATATCACCATCATCGTCGGAATCCTGGCGTCGCTTCCTCTTTGACGGCTTCGACTTCTTCGCTTTCGTTCGCGATGTCCGCTTCGCGCGCACATCGTGATCGCTATAATCGTCGTCGTCAGAGTCGGATTTCGTGGCCAAGGCCATCTCGTCAAGGGAGCGCTTTCTGCGAGCCATGATGGGGTGGTAGTGGCTGAAGTAGGGAATTACATGTTTAGCAGGTCAAAGCTATGCAATAGGGGAAATATAAGGTATCTAGCACGAAATGCGCTATAAAAAAAGAAAAAGGAAAAGAGAAGAGGGGAGAAATAACCGGAGGCAAGAATAAAAAGGCGACTCACCACTTAAAAGGTATTATCCAGGCAATGAATGGAAACAAACAAACTGCCCCCAATTGAATATGAAGCAACCAAAGGTGCTTGCTTGATACACAGGGAGTAAACGAATGAACCTGGATTGCAGTAACCTCGAGCACAAACACCAACGTCCAGAATTAAGCCAGAGCCAGTCCGTCAGGTCGGGACCAGGTGGATAATCCAAGAGCAATGCGCCAAGGCCTGTCTGTCTTGGTTGGTAGAGAGACAGAATAAATAATAGTGCGTAGTGGTAGGAAGTCTGTATCTGACTACTCACCCACGAGATGGACGCGTCTCAGCCCAGGAATTCGAGGGGAAGAGGTAATCGTAGTGAACACCAGACACAGGCCAAGGGAACAGAAGATTCACAATCGGAAAGGTCCAGTCTATTGACTGAATAGAATAATAATGCGGTTCCCAACAAGACAATAAAAACAATGCCCGCAGGTGGACTCGTCGCTCTCCAGTCACACACAGTGAAGGGCGGAAAGACTCGCGCCGGGCCCACCAGCCACAGTCCCGTCCGGCCTGCTGTGCCACCGCTAAACCGCATCGGGCCAAGTCTCGGGAGAGCCGCAAAACAAGCCATATTCAAGCATCAACCGCGGTGAGAAAGGGCGAGCAATCGAGCGCCTTAACCACGACAAATACCGTCGAAAAGACGGTGGTTTTTCATCTGAATATTCCCTTTGAATATCTGACAACAGACACCATCACCACAGACCCCCAATAAGGCCGGGACAGGGGAACTGCTGGCGACGACACAGGGGCAGAACGTGTCGGGAACAGTTGAAAGAACCGCCGCAGAATTTAGCCAGTGACAAACTTATCTTTGGTAGGTTTTTTGGTGGACTTATGGTTGTTCGTGGATGTCCGGTTTGCGTCACGTGGTCTTGGCGCCAGCCCTAGCTTACGGTAGTAATAGTATTATAGTATTATAATATTATTATAATATATCATCTATTCACTACAATGATATAGCGAAGATTTATATTATCTGGGATTTGAACAGTGCTATTCAGTAATGAGCTGCACTGATATTGTGAAGATGAACCCTTGTTGATGTTAGTCGGAAGGATTAATAGTCGGCCCGACGGTAGGCCGAAGTTGATGCGTTGGCCACATCCCTGGCTTCATAGGCCCCATAAGGACAGTGGCATTTTGACAATCTTAATTCAGGATCCTAACCATAGTGACGATATGTTAGAAGTTGCCAATTTCGACAAAAAAAAAAAAAAAAAAAAGGGGGCAGCAAAGAAGTAGGCCTGGGGCAATCCTTTACGCCTGTTCCTGCTGCTTCCAAAAAGGTGTCACAACCCTAACTTTCTCGTATCGTACCTGCTGTGCTAGTCAACTAGGCTCCAAGACATGATTCCTTACTTGGATTCTGTATCCAAGTGTAACCCTAACAATGTGGTGTACTATCCAATAGGACTAATAAGTGATTAATAACCCTTATTGATCCAAATACATAGTATGGGTATCTGCCCCCAATCAGGCATGTAATGAACAAGTAATTCTTTAATAGGTACAAGTAAAGCTAACTAGAGTATACATACTTGAGTTATTGGTTAATGTTAGCGTTAAAGGCCTTTAGGGCTGGTCAAGCGCAGCACTGGCGAGTAACTAGCGAGTAACCGTCGAATCGGTAAAATACTAGTCAAGAAATTGATCGATAGTAACTATAGTGAGGAATAGAATGAAACACTTGCTTATTCTCTATCTGTCTCTTGGTCCCTTTATATATTATGCCACGCCATTATCTATGTGTTGTCATTGGGCGGGCTTGCATATGCAGGCTTATTGTAGGCAATACGCATGTAAAGCCCTAATCGGTGATGTTGGTAACATAATTGTTGCCTCTAGCCAAAGAAAGTACCGCCTTGCAGATGGTGGCGACTTCACCCTCACCAGGCTAGAATGTGGTGGGGAATTGCTGAAGTTCTTCTAATGTCATACCCCGTCAGTAGTAGAGAAAGAAGACATTGCCAAAATTGATAAACACTTCACTTAGGCCCAACAGGTCCATGTGTGATGCTTGCATTAAGTGTTGTGGGCAAGCACCTTTTCCCTGTGAAGTACAGTGACTTGTATAAACGTCAGCAAAGCTGAGAGGGAAGACTGGTATAGGATTAGCAGAAAGATCTCTGTATAAAACTAAGGGGTTTCTACAATTAATCAAAGAATAGAAGTTAATCCCCGCAATAAAGAGAAGGAGAAATGTGACACCGATTGCCCTTTGCCCTCGGAACAGCTTCCGTGGCACAATTGGAGACTTTGCTCCTTTTTATTCCCAAAGAATGAAGCAACAATGGGCAAGATGCCCAGTACGTAGCCGCTGCTCCAGGGATGTGTGTATCCACCGGACTGAATCGCAACAAGGCTCAGGGTTATGTCAGTCGAGATGTTTCTGAACCCAACATACTATCGAGTACCTACAAGAGGATAACCCCTGTAATAGAGAGGAACGCCCTCAGCTAATCGATCTTCTTCAAGGTGTCGATCCTGCTTTTTTCTCAAAGGAAACATACTTCTCTGGGAAGTAGGTGAATATCATCCCAAAGAAAGCAACAAAGTTGCAAATCCTGTGAAGAAGTTGAGCAATTTGTCTTTGCCTACTGGGGAAGATACCTACACCGCGATCCAATAGCACCATCTCCAGCCTAAAAAAGTCCGAGTGGAGAGGAGTTGACGGTACATCGTGTACGGCGTGAATGGTAGCAGGAATGCAATAATACACCCCAGGTAGAATCCACGATGCATGACAGGGACTAGCTCAGCCACATTACATGGTCGTGAGTATATGGCACTTAGAGATGCGAACTTCGCGTACCCCTCCAAGAACAGTCAACTCTCCGATGCCCGCTCCTCCCCCGGCGAGAGACATCCCCCCCAAAACCGCTTGAGCAGAGGAATGGGCCGTGGCTACCAGAGATCAGGCCAACTAAGATCATCAAGGATCCGACGAGAGTGATGTTTCGACGACCAAAAATATCCGTCAGATGTCCTGAGAAAGGAGCCACTGACGCCATCGCCAGGGTATTGCAGACGGGAATCCAGCTCGAGGAGGTCGATGCTGCGCCACCAAGATCGGTAGCTATGTAGGTCAACAATGACCCTGTAAAATACAACGGCATCTGTGAGCCTAACAGGATCATGAGTAAGGCAGAAGAATATGAGCAGAATGTAAATTAATCTGAACTCACCAGCCCAGATGATTGACAATGACAGTACCGCAATGCCTTCCCGTCCACCCCATTTGCCAGCGCCACCTTGGTCGAATTCAGAACGGAGCTCAATGTGATCATATGTTGGATTGCTTATCCACGGGAGCCTCCATCGCTGTCGATGAATTCATGTTTGATGCCTCAACGTAAGGCACCCAGAAGACAGAAGACCCTGCTATCCAGGTGCAACTTGACAGTTGACCTCTTAAGAGCACAAGACGTAGAATGGGACTTTCAATGAACTGCCGTCTATCTCTCTAATATATGTCTTAAGTATACTAGTTTCTTCCTAGAGTCGGAACTGCCGATCTATTACCTTTCCCCCGCAATCTTGGGATCCGGGGATCGCAGATCGCAGATCTCTCACAGGTGAGTGGGTCCAACTGATGTTTTTAGCAGGTCCCGCGGCACTCATCACGGCTTCCCTGACACAAGGACAATTATTTGGGCTGAGGCATTTGCGCTTGGTCTGCCTAGTATGTGATCATGCCGGGCTGCATCGGCTATCGATTCAAAATGGGTCACTCTGCTCAACACCAGTTCATAGAACCGGCTCATGGTTCAGGATATTTTCCCCGCCTTCGGGACCCGCTTCGGCCCGAAAATATGTTTATCTGGGGTAGCCGCGGGTCACCCTTTCGTGGGCTGAACAGCCAACTTGCAAAGGGCGTGATGCCTCGACTGTCCCTACGCCAACAGTGCCGACTGAGGTACGTCAAAGTTATTTACATATACTGTCAACGTAATTCACTACTGAACCGCGGAAACCAGAGCTGAATTAAATACTGTCAAGCCAGTTTCATTAACCAAAATTCAGTCGAATGAGGTCGCAAAAGCGATAACAGAAAATGCTCTATGATCATAGTCTTGCCCCTAGGTGGCTTGAATCCCTCTCAGACCAAGCTCTCAGGACACTTCGCTGGATCTTTCCATTGTCGAATCGAGGGATTTCGTCGATAAATTGGATGCCGCCTACCAGCTACTTTTGCTTCGCAACCCGTGTCTTCATGTAATCCTGAATCTGTGGCTCCAATATCATCTTCGTACTGTTTTTCTCCCTCTGCAAGTAGGCGCGGGGCCATTCACCCAGAGAATATTTTTCAAGTACCTCAAATCATACTCCTTAGTCACCTGGCGCCTGCTGAGCATGACCAAAATGGGTGGGACAACTGGTAAATGATTTTATCCGATACTGCTGGTCGTGCCGCAGAAACCTCGTGTACTGAAAATGTTGCATAATATAGATAGGGTGGCCAAAATTATACAACACTGATAGCAAAACATACAGAATTTACGAATCAACTTTTTGGATTTTTATTAAGCTAGAAATATTGTAACTAATGCTACAGCAGTATCGAGTGGGCCACTCAACTAAACCTTCGCGTTCCAACGCGCCCTTCTCTCTTCTATCGATCACTACTCTGTATGCCTCCAAAACGGACCTATTCTAACCGAGATTTCTATAAGGCAGAAAAGCCATATTCTCAAAGCTATAAAAGTTATAAAAGTTATAATGACGAAGAAGTTAGCTCTATGCGTTTGGCCATTGGTCGGAAGGGATTTGCTTCCTACAGTCGAGCAAGCTTAGAAGCTCGCCAAGGCTTGTTCTGGCCCTCTTGCTGTTTTCATTGTCACGCTGCTCAGGGGGCGCGCGAGTTTGACTGCTGCCACCGTCCTGGCTCGTGAGGCGCTATCTGGCTTTATCTTCCCTTCCTTCGAGGAGGCCTCCCAACAGGCTCGACACCCTATTAAACGTGTCATAGACTTTCTTCCGCAGCGTCCCTCGCAGATTTCTCAGGTTAGGGCAGTCTAGCAGCACGTGCATCACGCTTTCTCGGTCGCCGCAGACGCATAAACCGCCTTCTTCACGGGAGGTCTTCGCGTCCGTAGATAACCAGCAACGTTGAGCCGTAATTCCTGTGGTGGAGGTGGCATTTAACAAGAAGGTGGGGCTTTGTTTATTCACGGTTTGGTCAATGGTGGAGTTCCTCCCCGGGTAGCTCAGGGACCACAAAAGGCCGCATTTTCCTAGTGCAGACAGCCATCGAGGTTGCGGATATTTGGAAGAAACCGCTCAGCTCGCCAGTGTCATCTATGGAGCGTGGTTGAATGTGGCTGCCGCCCCACGTTGGATGGTGACGATTGAAGTCTCCAGAAAGAATAACGTAGGTTAACCGTCCTTCATCTCGGAAGGTTGTTTGAATTGTATCGCATACATGCTAGCGCTGGTTCCACTGACGCCTCGTGCGAGGCGCGTAGTGGTACTGGCAGGAGATAGACTGAAAAGAGAAGCATCAGATCGTCGGCCGATTATATCCTGATCGCCGTCAATTCTAGGTGGTTGCATCGTGCCTGTCGATGAGAAGACGTCGCTGTCGGTCGCCGGTCGTGTGTTCACCACTACACTGTTAATGATAGGCAGGGCGACTAGGGGATAATTGTGAAAGGTCAGGCGTGACTTAAACTGGATTAATGTATCTTTCTCATGTGTCCTACCAGGGGTTCCTCCAGAAGATTTATAGATACATCCCCTTGTCTCTCTCTCTCTTTGCTTCTGAATAATTTTATAATTCATGATTATTGTGCTTTTGCTTTTTTCTGAAACGGAAACAGAGCCCGCCCCAAGGTGGTTTAACCATTATTTGAGCGCCGACGACCTAGAAAGTAGGTGCTAGCCTGACACCTTCTTGAGCTGCCGTGACCTTGTGTGTACACGGTGAGGTGAACCCACCACCTGACACATCTCTGACTAACACACGTCCGACCTCATCCCTCCACCACCAGTTACTACGGAGTAGTATTGCTGCAAAACAAAGGCATTATTTCAATTCAATATGTTGTTCTCCCGAATATCACTACCTTTATCTTCACGAGCAGTTATCTCGATACCTACCACAAGGGCGTTATCCACCACGTCTTTCCGGTGGAATAATCCCACTCCTAATTCTAACCCTGGCGTATCATCATCATCGCCATCGAACTCCGGCTCGAATTCCTTTAGGGATGTTGTTAGTCCCCCCTCTAAGTTTATAGCAGACGAAGCAAAGGATAAAAGCTAACGGCACCAGGCGTCGCGCTATAAAGTCTTTGTGGGCCCGTTCGCCAAGGTCTTCCTCGGTGCTATTTTCACGTATCAGGTGATTTACTGGACGTGGTTGAAGTTAGAGATGGATGAGGCCAAGGCGGAAAAGAACCGTATGTTATGTCTTGATTTCATGTGTATATCTATGATTGGGCGATGTGCTAATTTTGTAGAAGAGGTTGCGGCGTTGGAGAAGACGGCCAGGGGGTTGACGAATGAATCCAAGTAATGTTGCACATGGCATTCATTGTAAAATTATAGACTCATTTCACGGTGATAATGACTGTAAATTTTATCCTGCTATCTGGTATCAATGAAACAAGATTTCTATGTACAGCTCATAAAGTATTGCTCCATACACATCCAGAACCCGAGAATTCCATCCCATGACACCCCTCACACAGGGTGTGTGCGTGGAAGAGGCATTGTGTCATATCGCTTAGTCCGTTCCGACACTGACACTGCTTCTTGTTAGTCACAGCTCGCTTATTATTTGGGAGAGAATGCGTACACAGGAGACAGTCTCCGGACCTGGCTCCAAGCTAAGACTGCGTTTTGGATAGTTGACAGTATTAATCAATCTCTCTGGTTGCTGAGTATCGAAATCCCTCTTTTTACTCTCACCCAGACTCCCCAGGGGGTATGACTCAACCGCTGAGCTCTTTCGTTTTTTAGAGCTTATACCAGTTGGTGTGGCGATGTCGAGGGCCTGGGACTCCTCATAATTCGTTTCTTCATCCCCGGATCCGCTACTGCTATCACCGTCGTCTTCGCTCGTGTCTTCCTCGTGGTCCTCGACCTCGGGGTCTTGTTCCTTTATTGAGTGCCCCGATGGCGCTAACCACTCATCCTTTCGCTGTCCCTTTTTGAAATGTTGTGAATCGATGTGATCAAACCGTTCATTCCACGCTGCAGTACCATGACCTCGGACTGGCAAGCCACCTGACAGAATCCACACCAGAACTGTAACCGCCCATTCTGGCCCAGTTCGTCAGCATCCGGAACTGTCTTGACTATATCGTCAGCATGCTCCTGAAGGGGGAGCAATTCATCTTGGTTCGAGCCCTGCAAGTCGCAACCCCAGCCTTGTTGGTGGATGTGTTGAGAATATTCGTGTCGTTTCCAGTCAGCCTTACTGCCAAAGGTTTTGTCGCAAAAAGTGCATTCGTACGGTCGTTCATGGCGTTTCTGGTGCTTTCTGTATCGTGTTAGCATCCACTCGCCTTTAAGGAAAGGGAAGGCATGCGTACTTCATTTCGCACTGCCGTCGCGTGAATTTGTTGCAGTATTTACATTTGTGCCAACCCTCCTTCTCTACCTCCAGCTCAAGATCCGAAGCGACCCGGGACGCGACCCGGGAGGTTCCATTTGACGACAGCCGGCTCCATGCAGTGGAAAATATCTTCTGAAGTAGTCGACCATGTAGATCAGGGTTCACATCAACAATGTCAACCGCTTCGTCTGTCTGCTGGCTTCGCCTGTGTTGGTGGCTGCTGCTCATAATCTTCGTCATGGCATTGATCACGCTTTCCGCAGCCTCAGCAACAATTGCTTCCGTACCATCTGTTAGGGCATTGGAAAAAAAGGGGTTGGGAGTCGATTGACCAGATGACCGTTGGAAGTCCAAGGAATTGAGTGCTGCTAATTGAGCTGGCGAGATGTTCTGAAGGACCTGCGATGGAGGACTAATTTCTACAGCCGACGCCCAATCCGCGCAGTCGCTATGGAGTGGGACAGCGTCCACATTCAAGCTCTCAGGGGATTGAAGGAGCTCTGGACTGGTCATGTTCTGACCCGTTATGATGGGATCTGGAAGGAGGTCCTTGGTCACTTCTCCGAAATCGCGTAACTGGGTCTCGAAAATCACCAATTCATCGTGTGATAAGCGATCGATGCCCAATTCACTCTGTGTCTTGGAATATTCCAAATACCACTCTTCGGACCTAAACCTATCTTAGTTATCTGTATCGTACCCTAGAGGACCACGAAAACAACCCACTTCTTCAACAATCTCTCGACATCTTCATGACTGTGCATTCGCGCGAGATGCTGCTTAAAATTATCCAAGCGTGGCCACATTTTATCTCTGCGAGGACAATCGTATCCAAAACACTTGTACACCACCTTGGGCCCGCGGGCCGGTTCTTGCTTGTGGACGCATTTCTTGTGTCGGGCCAGGTCATTCATAGTGCCAAAGCCTTCCTTGCGACTGCAGTTGGGCTCATTGCATTTGAAAAGTTTCCTGTGTCTCGCTTCATGTTTTCTGTACCGATTAGTTAGACCAAACCTTGGAGAATTTTTACAGAAAAGGGAAAGAGAAAAAAAAAAAAAAAAGAAAAAGAAAAAGAAAAGAAAGAAAGCGCACTTCTTATCAGATGGACACTTTCCGGTCCATGTGCAATTTGGATAATCGCATTTGATCAGTTCTTGGTTGAATTTCCGTTGGTCCTGAACCGGACTGGAATCAAAGCCCTCCACCGACTCCGATTCGTGATGCGATGTCAACTTTGGACTGCAGGACGGATCGACCGCGTAAGACGAAGCCGTGACAGACCGCGTTGTCCAGCTTTGAGTCCCATAGCCCGAGTCGGATGTTCGGAAGCGCTGACACAAACTGCCGCTCTCGGACGGTGCGCTTTGATGATATGCAGCATAGCTACTGCTCAAATCGGGGAGTATGGGCTGGAAAGTGGACGTTGGTGGACTCGCTAGGACCTGCAAAGGGTTCCAAGCATCCTGATCGCAGGCCCGTCGGGGCATGGGATATGCCTGATATTCCGGGGCTGACGCAGCAGTTTGGGGGATGAGATACGGATATGATGATAGCAGTGGAAAAGACGCCTGGCTGCGGGAGATATTGGCGAGGTCGTAATCAAGTTGCAAGCCCAATAAGGCAGTTGAATCCGTATCTATGGAAGCAGGCGCCATTAAGCCATCATGCGAATGCGTTGGCATGATACCCTGGAGATCATGCTGACGAAGAGGTTGGCTAGAGTGGTCCCAGCCGAGGAAATGTTGTTGTCCCTGGGAGCACATTTTTAGTCGTATATCTCAGGAAGGTAAATGATAAGCGAGATCAATAGCACTTACATCCATCGTTAAACGGTTATATATGATAATCCGTCAGACAAAGAAGGGTAGAAACAGGTTTGCGCAACCAACGCAAGCAAACAGCGACAGGAATCCGAACGTCAAACCAAAGCCGCTAAAATAACAAAAAATAATAATAATAATATATAATGAGGATTTTCCGATCGACAGATCTTCGACCCTTCTACTCTTCCCAGTCTTTTGACCAGTTTCCGAGTTTGACAAGACCAGACGAGGAAGAGGGAGAAACGACAAGACCGTTGGAATGTGTGCGTGTCTTGTATGTTAAGATAGACAGATGAAAGTATGTGGATATAAAATACCAGCCCGGTCAGTCTATCAGTAGCGTAAAGTTAATCAATGAATCAAGCAATCAATGCCAGTCAGACAGTTATCTGTCATTCTATTAATATTTTCGGACTTATTCCTATACCCTTCGCTCCATCCCGACAGGAGTCAGTGCAACTCAGCAGCACTATCCCGTATAGTATGTACGTATATGCAGAGAGGGTGTCGGCTTGAGACGAAAGGGAGGAAGCAGGAAGCAGGAGGGGTTTTATCAGCGTCGTCATTCATTCAGCGTCATCAAAGACCATGATACTCGTGGGACAGTCATCATTCATGAAAACATTATTATGATTATTATTAGGATGCTCTCTCGTGCCTCGATGGGGAAGAAGTGAGACAAATATTGGATATAGGGAATAACAGTTGAAGAGGTGATGGAGGAAGAGAAAGAGAAGTGAAGAACGATGTAAGGACTGGCGGATCGTCACGGGACCTGTCGACGAGGCTGAGCAGCAGCTGATGAATCACAAGAGTTATGCATGTGTTATGCAGGATATATTTCTTCTGTCACTGCCTCAACCTTGAGATTCCTGCAGTCGTATAGAGAGAGATACGTGATACGGAACAAGGGTTATAGCCAAAATATGAAAATATGCGTGTTTATTCAATGAGGGTATCATCATACAGTACGGAGAATATATACAACCAGACAAATAAAAGAGAGCAAATGCAAGTAATTTCTTACGTATACCGGTTTTGCAGATTGGCAGCCCCGGAATCATACGACATAGACGTGGCCGTGGCCGTAGCCATAGCCATCGGATCCGAATACTCTGTCGTTGGGGACATAAACATGGGCCCTTGTGAGTCATATACTGGTTCCTCGAAGTCCGTAGCATAAAAGCGACCGTCCACACCCGCAATATTGTTGTTTTTCATATCAATGTCAGGGGTGCGTGATCGCGGAGCCGCGTTAGACGACGGGGGCGGATACGTAACCGAGCTTTGATGCAGGGGTGAATGATGATGATGCTGCTGCTGCTCCACCCCCGGGTGGAGGAACTGCCGCGACGCTACTTCCTCATACGGGTTCATCGCCTCCGGTTCCGCAGACAGGAACAGGCTATTCTGTGCAGGTGTCGTCGTAAACGACGGGGGCGGATAGGTTGGGGTGAACGCCATCGTATTAGTGCCCGAGGGGTTATCACCCTGTTGTCCAAAGGTCATAGGCATGTTGTTGGTCGAGGAAATTGCAGCGGGGCTGGAGTTCGCATGGTTGGGCCCAAGGGTGCGCTCCTGGACAAGTCCCAGAATAGGCAGAGCAATCTGCTCCATATGTTTGGCCATATGCACTGTGAGCTTCTTCCAGCTGCTGCAGATGTTCCCGCAGAACCGACATGGCTCTTCGCGCGGGTTCTTCGTCGTCTCGTGCCGGCAGCTGTCCACCAGGCCCCAGAGCTGAGCGCTTTGCTGCTCGCGCTGAATCTCTTCCGGTGTGGGGTTGGCACCCTTGGTCTTGCTGACCTTTTTCGCCTTGGGCTCAGGTATCTTGTGTTCGCGGACAAGGTGTTGCACGAAGTTGTCCTTGCGGTAGCAAGTATGCCGACAATCTGGAAACGTGCACGTCCACCACTCCAGCTGCCGGTGTCGCTCACTTTCATGTCGAACCCAGTCCGCCTTGCGCTTGAACGACTTGGGTTCGTTGCATTGCGGGAATGTGCAAGTAAACGGCTGCACATCCTCATGCACATGCTTGGTCCAATCCGACGGCTTTTGGAATTTCCGAACCTTGAAGCAAATGGAGCATTCAAATTCAGCGGGGAGCTGCTGCACCGGTGGCAGGGGAACTCCGGGGGGAAACTGTGCCGCGGTAACAACACCTTCACCAAGGTTCCGCGGGTCGTTGTGGCTGGCATTGTGACCTGGAACATGGAACTGAGTCTGCGCCGCATCTGAGTCCTGTACGCTCATTCGAGGCCGCAGCACTTTCGCTTCACCACCCTGCTGGAGACAGAAGTTGCGAGATGCACAAGACCCGGTGTTCACCTGGCGCGCATGGGATAGCTTGTGCTCCACCAGGTCTTTGTACCGGCGGATTTGCTCGTTCGCCAGACGGCCGAGCAACACAGGTGCCAGGCGGGGATTGAGTTGCACTATCTGCTGTTTAAACCCTTCCAGCGTTGGCACAGGGAGGCGTGACTCGACTGGGAACTCCATCACCATTCCCTCCTCGTCTTCATCGTCATCGTCCAAGGCAAGATCGTTTCTAACCGGCTCCGGTTCGGTCGATTGCAGCGGCTTATCGAAACCAAAGTTGGCGACGGGGGGACCTCCGTAGTTCGTCACCAGATCTGCTAGCCCTGCCGCGGGCGGCATCGGGACTTCACTCTTGCTCCTTCCACGAGACAACGCAGGATATGTCGATGCGCCTGGGGATAGTCCATGACCACTACCAATGGAGGCCACCGTGCCCGCCATCACAGCCATCGCGCTTCCAGTACTCAGATTGCGCGACCTGGGGGGTCTCCCCAAACTGAGCTTCCGGCGATGCGACGATGTGCTCGTTTTCCTTTGCAACTCGGCCTGGGCCTGGTGGTCGTTGGCGCTACCCGAGCTGAGGTTGACCGCCGACCGCGGTCGCTTCAATGGAGAGGAGGCTCTGGGGAACAGATTTAGGAAGCTGCCACGTCGCTCCTGTTGTCTGCTCCTGTCTGCCTCCTCGATCGTCAATTTCTCAAGTGTATCGCCGCGGACGATGCTGTTGACTTCCGCCTCACCCATCTCACGGGTACCCCAGGTGGCGATCAGTGAGGATCTGTCCAGCTCCTTGGCCCGCTCTTGATACTCCAGCATGGCGCTAGTGGAGTTGTGCGGCTGCATCTTGGTAGTCTTCGAGAGCGGGTCCTGCAATGCGTCTTGCCAAGGAAGCACGCGGACGAATTGGCTCGGCAATGGCTCTTCGAATTCAGGGTTGGGTTGATTCAAGAGGGTGGTCTCGTGATCCATGTCATCTTCCCTTGTCTGGAAAACACTGGCGACAGGTGACTCCGATCCGATTCCAGACTCGAGTTCGCTTAACCCCTCATCGGTCTTCACCTCGAGTAGGACACCTGGTCCAGGAATCGCCAGATTATCATACTGAGACTTCAAGTTGAAGAAATCCTGTTGGAGGGACGGGTCTCCCGTACTCTTCGCGCGACGACGGTTTCCAGGCCGATTTACCCGGCCTCGCAGGTTGAGGAATTGGTCGTCCCCTGTTTCACCCGTGGCTGCGCTGACGGAAGCCGTCCAGTGATGGATGTCTACATTCTTATCCACGAATAGTCGCTGGGTCTCCATTTCATTGGGACTGGGCACCAATGCGTCGTTTCTGGAGGCTGGGTCCACACCGGCCTGTCCGGTGGACAGATCTCGGATCCATGAGCCATCTTCCGCGCGGAGATTGAGGACTGCCCATCATCCATACCATCATCATAACCATCATCAGAGTCCGCACCGCCTGGGGTGAGATAGGCGGATGATGGACGACGAAAAGCATGCACGGGCGAATCGCCCCGGGACACGCTTTCAACCATCACAATAGGACTCCGGGATCGTGATTCCGGCTCCACTTTCACACTCAGGCAGTCGCTGGTCTGCTGCCACAGTTGATCATAAGTCCGGTCGCCATATTCCTGAGAATTCTCAGGAGCCAGGAGCGCATCGCTGCCCGGCGGAAAAAAAGAAGGATTTACCAGGTCCGAAGACGGACTAGGGTCCTCGGTCAAAATGGGACTGAAAAGTTGGGCAGACGAGAACACCGGCTGGGGAGACGTTAATTGTACGGTTGGATGCCCATGTTTTTCATGCGACAATGTCGAGTCGGTCTGCCAATTGTCCAGCTCCGCCGGGCTGATATTCCAGTTTGGGTTCGGAACCCCGCAGTCAGCACTGGGAGAATCATGGGTGCTGGAACTGCTCAACAACTCCTCCGGACTGAAAACGGAGACACTGCTGTTGTCTGGATGAGTCGAAGGACGCGGAGACGACGAAAGATCAAGCTGTGACGGGATATCATCCGGCACTGGAGTCAAACGAATGGCTGATGACCGGAAATCAGCCTCGTCGGCGTCCAAGGGTGCTGAGAGATAAGGGTCAGAGAAGGCGGGGTCTTTGAGGCTTGTTGCCACGGAAAGGTGATTATGTGACATTTGAGACGAGATTTTGTTGATTTTGAGTATGCGAATATATAGTTAGTATGGTATTATATTCCAGCAGGATTGAATTCCCTTCAAATGATGCACCAAGGAACCAGTAAATCGGACAACTGCAAGGTCTAGGAATCCATTGAAGACGTGACCAGGACTAGGTAGTATGAACAACACACAATGGCAGCGCCGGACAAGAGCAAAGGATGAGTCAAAAAGGAAAAATCAAAAAACAATGGGCCACTAAGGAGTGGGATTGGACACTTTTTGATTCCGCCGACCTGAGAATAAAGAGCGAGGAGCGCGACAGACAAAGACTAATAAGACAATGGGTCCGGGAGTATAACGCGAGCAGCCGGAGGGGTTTAGTGGACGACACTAAAAGTGGACTGGGACTGCGGCACGGGGATGATACTCCGTCTTGATATATTATCAATCCGATGACTTGCTCGTCTGGTTCCCGATGTGATGATTCTTTAAGAAGCAAAGAATGCCGGGGGCTGTGGCAGAGGGATAGTATGCGTGTGTAGAGTAGGGTGTAATACTCCGTAATTGAGGCTGAGGCTGAGCCGCGCCCACAAAGAGAGCACGATATGGAGAGATCCGAGAAATCTTCTGGCGGTATCTCTTAAATCGATCAATCAATCAAATGATTTAGTTTAACGAAGAGCCTCAATTAACCCGACGAACAGACCATCCCAACGCCTGAATCAGGGTCTCGTTAGGGGTGGGGGGGCCTAAACGAGCGTAAGTGAGGGCCGGCGATATATGGATCTTCAACTGCGCCAGTGGCCGGCGTGCCCTGTGCTCTCGTCACAGTTAGCGCGTGTCATGATTGGAAGAGAGTTCCTGGAGTGGATATACTCCGAAGAAAGCTATTTCCAGTCCCAGCAAGTCGAGTCGAATGAGTGTCTGGAGCAAGTAGTGATAGTCTCGTTCCCGCATATTGGCCCGAAAAATGGAAAATGAAGTGGGAGAACTCCGGGTCACATGTGCTGATCACTGACTCTCCGATTGCGGTTAGAGGCCTGTCGGTTCAGCCGCATCCCGACTCCAGTATTCTTGACAACGGCAACAGCAGTGACAGCTTGACAGCTTGACAGTGTTGATAGTGCTGATAGTGCTCTCTAGAGGCAGTGCTTACGGAGGACTCCGTACATGCCAGGCTCGACGGATAATCTTAGTCTTCCCGAAGAGGGAACCATGGTACTACTCCGTACTACTCCGTACTATGCCAAACAGAGTGACGTGCTAACATGGTACTGTAAAGGGCAGGATCCTTCTTATCCAGCAGATCTCAAGAGAGAAAAAAAATAAAAATAAAAAAAATAAAAAAACCCGGGTCCGCACTCGAACTCCCCTCTCATATCACATTTAGCGCCCAGGGAATGTTGATCCATTCCACCACACCCCATGGAAGCCCCAATTCACCGCTACCGGGGGGCATCCGCGATGTACTACGTACAAGTATACGGAGTAGAGCGTACTACGTATATCCACGTTCGCCACAGCTGGCCCCCGTTGGGTATCAATTATTACGGATACTCCGTGTAGCAAATGAACGAACGCCATCGAACCAACTGCGCTTAAATCGGATCCAATGAGATTGTCGACTCACAGAATGCAATACTCGTATCTCGGGGCTCGGCTGGATGACCAATTATGAAGCTTATTTACTCAAATCCAAGCGCTGGCTGAAACCAATAGCTCCGAGTCTCTGTCTGTTCGAGTAATGCTCCATATGAATGCTGGCGACTGAATTTGAGGATTTGCCATGAACGACAAAACCAGAACCTTGACTGCTCTGAATTCAACTACGGATTCTACGCCAACAAAGCAAACCCTAAATCCCCGAAATAATCCCGTAATAGACCGTAAAATACATGACAAATCCCTATCAACGCTAGCCTTTGAAATCCCCACGTGGTTCGTGCTCTGAACCCACAGCCCAATCAATAATCGCGAATCCGTGCACTCCTGTCGAGGCAGTGTTCCTGTGCACTATTCATAAAGCAGAAAGTACAGAGTACAAGTATGGATAGGGCATGGTGTAGTGTGCTTATTCTAAGCCTCCCCATTAACAGTGGCTGTGTGGCCCAGGAACCAAACCCTGCAGGAACGATCTGAAGGAGTTATTCAGTTATCAAGAGTATGCAGGTGCTCAGCCATGATGCCGTGTTTCATAGGTCCTAACTAGGAAATACAGTGATAGATATTATATCATAAGCAGGCAGTATCCCTCGCTAGCTCCTGCCGTCGTGCCATCACCACCGGAGAATCGGAATACAGCACCTCCCCGGCCGAATACACACACGGCGAAGCCCCTTCATGTTCCTGGTCTGGATCTTCCACTTCCACGAAATCCCCATGCGCTGCCTCCCGTGTAATCCTCGGGACAACCCTCAACACAACATGTCTGGTTGAGTCTCGACCACCTTCAGACCTAACACTAATACTACCACCACTGGTTCTGGCACTGCTAGTAGGAGAGGAAAGGGTATTGATGCTCCCGACAGCCTTGAGCATCGTCCCAGACTCCCCCCATTCCCGATTCACCATGTCCTCTGCATCCGGCGCGGGAAACGAAGCCAGTATAATTTCGCGTTCCACACGCGCAAGCCGCCATGTCTCCACAGCTAACTTGACGATCCTCTGAACAGCGAGACTAAGCGTGTCGAGACAGCCAGCACTTGAATCCGCAAAAGGCATGATGAGCTCCATGATCTCATTGACAATTGTCCGTGCGACGGCGTTGATGGATTGTTTGGCGTCCGAGGCCGTGTAGGCGGCTCGCAGCGTTTGTTGGCGCCAGAAGGCTTCGCGACGGACGGATTTGCGACGGATGTCCAGCGAGAGTGATTGGAGGTAGGCGTCGGCTTTTTCCTTGTCCGGGCGGTGGCTGAGGGTGAAGAGGAAGGGTTGGAAGATGCGGTAGTAGAGGGTTTTGGAGATGAGGTGTTGGATGTATGCGGAGCGCAGCTTGCAGGAGGCGGGCGTGTTGTCTAAGAAAGATGGGAGTTCAGAGGGTATCTTGGAGAGAATATCCTTCGGAGGGTCGTTTGGGAGGTATGCAAAGTGCTCCTCGGAGAGCGAGGCGATCTGGTCGAAGAGTTGGCCGAAGCAATCCAAACTAGAGTCAAGGTTCTTATTAGAAAGGGTTTATAAGGAGTTTATAGACATGGACATCCCAAGATTCACCATCACATTCTAACGGACATGCCAATCTGCGAAAGAGAACACAAATACAGGCTCATAACAGGACACGATTTTTGAAAAAGCCAAGCTCAAAAGCACAAGAGCCAACACACACTAGGGCACTTACAAGAATGTATCCCCCTTCGAGTTCTTGATATCAGTTACCTCCCCGAGATTAGCCAAGATCTTCCTTAACCTGTCACAATCGTTATTCATGTTCCCCATGGTCGTGTTCATCTCCCCTATTGCCTGCTGCAATTGCTGTTCTTTGTTCTCGCATACTCCCTCCAGTCTTTCACGTTCCCATTCACTGGCAGTCAATTCATCGGTCTTTTGCGAGACTTGCGTTTCCAGGTCGCTGCAGTGTTCTTCCCATTGTCGTCGCTTCTCATTAAACTCATCGTCCATGGCTTGAACTTTGTTTACATGCGCCCCGCGAACATCTTCTAGCTCTTCGTGTTTGGCGTCAAGGTTACTTTTCGCATTCGACAGCTCTGTCTGTATGGACTCAAGCTCCGCTACCTTCGATTCGAAGTTGGCTTGCATTGCAGCGTGAGCTTGTTGCATCTGCTCTTTCTGATTCTCGTATTCGCTCTCCATCGATTCTTGCTGGGCGAGTAACTCTTTCTCGCGAGTTGCCAAAGCCTCGCTGTGAGTCCTGCTATCTTCAGCCCTAATGCCCTCAAAGGCTTCGTCCAACTCCCTTTTTTGTGTTGCGAGAATATCCACATGATCCCCCTTGAGTCTCTCAATCTCCTTCTCGTGGCCCTCTTGAACCTCTTTTAAGTCGTTGTCCAGATTCGAGATATGGCTTCCCAGTTCAGTCCTCCATTGAAAGAGCAGCCGGTTGGACTTTTGGGCTTCAAGCAATGACTTTGCTGTGTCCTTTTGTGTGCCCTCAATATTTCCTATTTCTGTGCGAAGGCTTTTGACAGTGCTTTTCAGCTGGTGTGTTTCTTCAGCATTTTCCTGCGTGGTCTTCCTCAGTTGACTTTGCAAAGCCTCGATGTAATAGTCTTTGCGCATAACAGTTTGTTCGTTCTCTGTTCGCATTTGTTTAATCTCCGCCTCGCGCGCCAATAACCGACTCTTCGCGCTCTTATATCCATGGAGCACGCGACCCATATCCGGAATAGCGTCCTGGATTCTCTGGAGAAGCTGAAGTGGCTCTCCGTCACCGTCCAGGGGTGGCGCGTTTTCTTTGCCATCCAAGCCTTTGTCAATTCCTTTGCTGTCGATCCCAAGGCCATTTATCACGGATGGGTTCTGGAAACCCCGAAGAGAGTTTGGATAGTTGGGGTCAGAGTACCCACTGTATTGATGTTGGTGACCGTAAGGATGCGGTTGCGACGAGTGTTGTGGGAAGGGTGGCACGTTCGCATAAGCGCTTTGCGTGTAGGGAGGCAGAAAGCCGGCGCTTAGGGCAGGAGACTGAAGAGCCGTCGCAAAGCCTGGCCCTTGCGGGTATGCATTCGGATACATGGTTGGAACTGGATGTACCATCTGCTGAGGCAACGATGGATGTGCAGATACCATAGGGTAATGATACGGACGTATCAGAGGGCTGCTAATCTTGGGCGGGGGTGAACAGGCCCTTGGGGCAGAAGACGCGGCTTTCAGATCCGGTGAAGCTCTATGCGTGGGGTACGTGGGGTCCTGGGTAGGAGAATTGAATACTTGAAAGCGCGAAATTGGATTCGACAAATCAATTGGAACATGAACACCGTTACTCTGCGAAGGTGAGACCGCACGCTGCGCGAACGACGAAGCTCTTGAGGCGGGCGAAACGGACAGTGGAGTAGGAGGAGCGCCCTTCTGCGCAGGTATAGTGGCTTGTTGCGCAGGTGAAGGGAGCCGAACCGGTCTCAGAGGAGATTTCGGCTGCGGCGGTTGAGGCACAAATGAGCGGGACCGGGGACGCAGAGTTGGCGATTCAATAGGACAAACCCCTCGTGCAGGGGTAACAGGAGTTATGGACGAAGAAGTCTTTGATAATGGTAAACTAGTCTGGGGAACAGAAGAGGCTTCTGATTGTGCAGGGAAGGTAGAGTCTGTAGAGGAAGCCGTGTATGGGACTGATGAACTGGGATGACCAGGCGAGGCTGCATTAAGCGCAGATCCAGTAGATTGAGCAATATCAAGTGCAGGTTGTGGTTCAAGCACAGCAGACTCGGGCTCAGGAGTAGCATGGGACAATGTAGAAGACCATGTCTCGGAGATTGGTGACCCAACACTTGACTGTGTGTGCCCTGTCGTAGCTTGAATTCCTTCTTCAGATGATGAGCCCAAGGAAACTGGATTAGAGGCTGGTTGGGTTGGCCCAACGGGTTCGGCGGCTTCTGTTGACACTGTATGTCCAATTGGCTCGGCAGGTTCTGCAGGTTCAGTTGTTCTAGCGGACACTGTTGGCTCTACAGATTCAGTAGGGCCCGTAACCATTGCAGTGACTTCTGGCTTCACCGCAGGTTCTGAAATCCCCGTTGTCTCGACGATATCAGTGAATGCAGCGGGCTCTAACCCTTTAGACTCAGAAGGTGCAACAGGTTCTGCAGGTTCTCCATGCTTCGTAGCATCGACGGGCTCAATAGGCTCTACATACACTGCAGGTTCTGGGACTCGAGCAGATTTGGTATCTTCTTGCTTCTTTGGTTCGATAGATTCAGTAGGCTCGGCAGGTTTAATTGGCATCGGTTGCTCAGAGGGCTGCTCAATAGGCTCTGCGAGACCTGATAATACAGGTTCGGAAGGTTTGGTAGGTACTTCCCGTCCTGTAGTCTCTGCGTGGTTTACCGTATCGTGGTGTTGATCACTGGTTATGCCATTCAAAGAATTTAGGGTATCATTGGTGGTCTCTCCAATGAACTTGGTAACGTTATCCGATATGTTGTTGGCAATGTCACTGGACGTGTCACCGGCTGCACTATTGACTGCGTTGTCCTGTGCTTCTGTGTTGTTAAGGGAGTCTTCGTTATGCGTGTCGTCGGTAACACCATTCGTTATTTTCTCCGTATTTTTACCGGCATCCTTTTCATTGCTCTCAGCGTGGGACACAGGCAACTCTACTGTCTCTGCGCCTGGCACTTGAGGCAGTTCAAAGTGTCCCTCAACGCCGTTCATTCTGTGCTCTTCACTGGAGATAGAGCCCACTGTGCTGGCAGGCTTCGCAAAGTTACTTTCATTGACATTTGTCGGTGAGAGGTTACTCTCTATTTGAGGTGCCACTGGGAGTTCCTCTATAGGTTGAGACTGCTCCAGCGTTGGTTCTTGTTCCATCTCTCCTGCCAGTTCAGATGTTTCCGATCGAAGCTCTTGAAGATCTCGTTCGTGTAATTGCGCCTTTCGGTCTATGTCAGATTGCTGTTCAAAAGTTTTTTGTCGAGTTGTCCGATTCTCCAATGTCTCTTGGACGTTGGTTTTCTTGCTGTTTGCCTTACTATTTGCCTTCCCTTTCTTTGGCATTTTGACAGGACAGGTGTGTCTGTATATAAATAGGGTTGGGGGACGTGTCTCCAATAGGATTAGGACTTCCAAGGCCAGAAATTGAAGTCAAGAAAAGTAAAACACGATGTCAGATATAATTAGATGATTTTGCTTCAACAACTGGCAATTTGCAAGCACATCGGGCGGTTTTGTGAGAATATAAATATAAAAGGAGGGGCCCGTAATTGACGAAAAATCAAATCATTAGTCGTCACGAAGTAAAGAAATGCATGAAGGCAAAGGAAATCGTCCTGAATGTAGCATGTATCTGCAAATTGGCAGATAGATGAAGCACAAGGAAGCTGTTCTTCCGATGTCAGACGTTTTCTCCGAGTTGTCGAAACAAGTCAGGTAATGATCCCGGATTGTATCGAATAACGGGGCTCCGAATAATGAGAAATCAGAGAGACAAGTGAATTTTTACCAAGACTCGAGACAGGGGACAGGGAAAAAGGCAGTTTCCAAAAGAGGAGACATACGTGAAATTCAATCTCAGACGGGTCTGGGTGAGGCGGATTTCGGACCGACCCTTAGCGTTACTGTCGACTATTGTCGGTACTCAGTCCAACCGAGCAGGTAGTGAATGCTTTGACAAAATATAAACAAGGCGACGAAAACGAATAGAAAGCTATCGTCGATCCAGTATGCCGCCGGCATAATCAGTCCTGCAAGCAACGACATTGGGCATCAACTCGGATGCGTCACGGCTCAAGAAAGTGAAGTGGAGTCGATGATCGCTGGTTCGATGACATGTTCATTCGATAACCGGACGCCCAAATTCCCCGGAGCTGGCAGCATAGAGACCGCAACATTGTATAGTATGAGGCGAGGTTGACTCGTGCCATGTAAGCCATCAAGGCTGCTAGCTGCAGACGCGACAACACATCGCCCCATGGTCTGAAAGTAAGACATGAAAATAGACGTGTGCATGCCGAGCTCTCAAATCCGCGTTCATTCCTGAGATCCGGATTGGTATTTCTGCAGATGTTTTGCAGCGCGTGTGTGATTGAATAGATGAATGAAGGGTTTGAGACGGTTGGGTGAGATTGACAAGGGCCATGAAGTCACATGATATGGCTCATATGTCAGTACCGGCAAACGATGGCAACGCGGGCACAAACGGAGCCCTAACCCGACACTTAATCACACAAGAAGTAGATAGTTTCCTTTGTTATGCTTCTTCTTACGCCTCTCTACCATCTGGCATCTATCATCTACCATCTACCATAACCGCTCCCCGCGCTAAGCGACCTAACCCTATTTCCGCTGCCCTAGGTCCCTCGCGGTGGTCAACGAGACGAATGCGCCAGAGAATGTATCTGGGCACTACAACCATTATGGAATATTGTTATCGTTAAGCAGTCCGGAGTGTCGCGTAGTTGCAGTTCTTGTTCTTCGTTATCTACTCACTCCCCATCCCTCGCCCCAAGCGGCCAGAACACAGCTGAAGAATTCGAAGGATGCTAGTGGGTTCTTGTCTATTGAGAACTACCTATATAGACCGGACCCATTTCTATTAACCAGGCTACCAGAGCCTTTATCCTATCCAGTTGACATAAACCCTGCCTAACTCCCCATGGCGTTCCGGACTCCTGGCCCATAGAAACGAAATCCATCAAATACTCAGAGCCTTGACATAACATCATAATCCATCTTATTCCTATATTCCTTTCTCGTACCTGTCGGCTGGAAAGTTGAGCCAGACCTGAAGCAGAACGCTAAGGGTCGGGAACCCACCGACAACCGTGGATAAAGAACTAATCGGATGAAGACCCGAACCATGAAGATCTTCATCCTGCAGGCGAGGTGTGCTTAGTACCGACGATGATAGAGCACCAGACCATGGCGAGACCTGCCAATACCCCTCATCAGGATAACGGATGATCCAACCGCCGTCTGGCCTTGCGCGTCGACGGTAATAACCAGCCACGCGAGTCTCAAAAGGAGTAATTCATGGAGATGTGTGAGGAACAACCAGAACACTTGTACAACATTATGATCAAGACCTTGCTCTCGGTTGCAGGACAGGAAAAATGAACAATATGAACAACGGAAACAGAAATAAATAAGTGGGCTCAAACGTGCGGAATAACTGGAGAGAAGTATTGAGGAGTTGACCCAAGCAGCTGACTCGCAGATTGATGAATTGATTGCGGAACGGGCTGAGTATTGGAACGCCTTTGCGGAACACATCCTCTACGCAGGAGGTGCGAGAACCACGTCTGAGCGACCTGCTAAGTCTGTGAAGGTGCCTGACTCCCCTGTGGTGACCGACGCAGTGGCGAACGCGCTCCCTATCGTGTTCGAATTTTCTCCCACGTACATGACAAAACGTGGTTACCTTGGAGTCAGCAACCTTCTCCTTGTTACCAGGGTCATTGTCTGTGTAGCACTAGTGGCTCCTGAATCTTTCGGCCCAGTAAAGGACGCTGTGAATCGACTTCTGAACGTTGAGGATTCCTATAGTGTGGATGTTGAAATCGTATGAAGACCGTCATTTCTGTCTATCGCTGTCTCCCGAGCTCACCAAGACACCAGACAGTTTTGGCCTATGACGCAGTTCACGATCGAGTTGTGGAAACGCTGAACGGTCTTTTGGGTGATAAATGGCGATTAATCTGTGTCTTCGAGGTTCGCGCTGTAGATCATATGATTTTGCAGTCATATGTGCATAATTATCAATGAACAGACATAATATAAGATATTGTGTATAAATTCTGTGGTGCCATAACAGGGAGGGTGTTAGTAATACCTGATGCCAAGGCTGCCCTCACGCCGCCTTCCGACCTCATCATCTCCGGCCGGCGCAGAACGAGGGCGCCATTACCACCACCACTGCTGCCAATTGTTCCTCTCCCTTCATTTGGCACCATGTTCCTTGCCAGGCGATCAGTGGCTCCGGTGCGGCATATGCTGCGGAAACAGCAACCGCGACGATTCGATTCCCACGCGGCTCACCACCCAGCCGAGCCGGTGAACGAGGGCGTTGGTGTATGTTTTGCTTTCGAATTCTTCAATCCCCATATTGCGACGAGAGACTAAACATTGAATTTCGCAATAACAGCGCAGCTTCTACGTTGCCGTCGGAACCTTCGCCTCCGGTTATATCCTGTACCGTCTTAGCAAGTCCAACCAAGAGTCCGGTTCGCCGTCGTGGATCTCGAATGTCATCCAGCAATACGCCCCCGAGCAGAAGGTCTTTGAGGAGCGGAATGCTATCCGCACCGTGGCTATGGAAAAGGCTGCTTCAGACCGGCACTTGTTCCAGAGTCAGGGTCCTCCGGAATATGTGGACTTGTGGCAGCCTGAGTACGTCCTCCCACTGTGAACCACTACATCCGTGCTCGGTGCCCGGTGCTATGTGTTATTTGTGGATAAAAAGTTACACAAGCTAATGGGTCCGAATGATTTAGGGTGACTTTCAACTCGGGATCGCCGTTCAACGTACCTGCCGGCTCGAAGGTCGACATGACCGCCGTTGCTGCGCACTACGAGCGTAAGCACCAGAGAATGGACGAGGCTCGTGTTGCGCGGCTGGAGAAGGAAAACGGTTCTATTTATGATTAGAACAGCAATTCGATTGTCATCTCTGGTTCAACTCTATTTTTCCTTTGTCCCAATGAAGTTAGAACGCATGAGTACAGTAGTGAGTGGGGACCGGTTGGGTTGTACATATACTGGGATACTAGCAAGCAATATGTATTGATTTCTTTTGTTCGATTCTTTTGTTCGATTCTTTTTTTTTTCTTTGGCATTGCGCAGACAGATAGGCCTCGGGCTATCGCTTCTCAGCCGGCACAATTTCTAAAACCACCCTCCCAACGCCCTCTGATTTAAGATCTGCCACTTGCTTCACCTCAATTTCACTATTTCCGATATTCCTCAGAACCGCCAGGAATTCATCCACTCCACCCCCGACACCGAAATAGACCTTTTTTGCGGCAACCAGAGCGCGGGTCTTGCTTCCCTCAGCCCCAGCAGACCATCGTAACAAGGAGAGCAGAGTTTCGGAGAAAGCGCCCAATGACGACGGCGAGTAGATCGTTTCACTGGCGAGAATTAATGTCTGACTGTTTCCTTTTCCGTTCGCAGTCTTATTTGCGGCGGAAGAAAAGGTCAGATCCACGAAAGCAGGTGACCAGGCGCCAGAGATAAAGTCAATGGTGATGTCTCGGTTGGCTAGGTCTTGTTGGAAGGTATCTAGGAGTTCGAGGGTGATGTCGAGTTCTTCCTCTTCTTCTTCGCCTTCCTCTTGATTTTGGTTCTGTCGCTGCTGGTTGACGAGATAATTCCAGGTTAAGAGGAGATTCGGCAAAGTGACCAGACGAAGAACAACAGCGTTATAATCCGCAATAATGAAGTGCGTTCTTCTTGATGATGACCCCGACTGGGTTAGCAGCTCCGCAAACAGCGATAGCGACGGTATTGCGGTGCCAGCACCGAGCTATCAATTCCATTGCTGTCAGTATAGCCGTATTGTATTCTCATAGAGTAAGATAGCTCAGAACCAACCTCAATAACACGCAAGCCCCCATTTTCACTTTGGCGGTCATAATCAACAACCCACTTCGCCAAATCCAACGCACACTCCCACGTCTTAAAACCACCCTCGTAGAAGTTCGGCTTGATATCACCCTCGTCCAAGCCAGAGATGAGCTCGTCATTGGTTTGCTCTCCGCCGTCGTTGTCTTCTGCCATCAGCTGTGTGCGGATGTCAAAGACTTCACGGCGAGCGAGGGTGATATCTTTCCCATTCTCCTTAGATTTTCCATCCCCTGGACTGGAGGGATTACTACATGAGAGATGCAGCTTGTTATATGAGATTTGAGAAGGGAGAGTTGGCAGCTATGAATTGTCAGTACTATACATTATAACACGAAAAAAAAAAAAAGGATGTAATTCATAATAAAGGCACTAAAAGGAATTTAACTCACCCATTCCCCCATTTCATGTCTCCTCGCCTTCACCAGCTTAGGAATAGAGGTATCTTCTTCATCCACAGCAGAGATCACATTCCCTTGACTCTGGTCCTGTTGGTCGATCTCAGCCTCGTCAATGTCGATATCGTCGCCCGTGAACCCGAAGCTGAACGCCATTGCACAGTACCAGAAGGATTACGCGCTTTCAATCAAAGCTGGTGGCCTTTTTTGCTCTGTTGATGTCTCTTATATGGATCATCCGTGGGGACGAAATGTTCTTCGGCGTTGGTGTGGGGTCTATAGACTTGCTTCCTTTCTCCCACTATGAATAAGTTGCCAACCTCTAATCGATGCCACAACTGGCAGAGAGCCAAAGATTTAAAAAATAGACTACTTTTGACCAACAAGGACCTGTGCTTCTGGGTAATAGTGATTCTACAAATAGAGATCTGTGCTTTTCAAAATTTTGCCGTATGGATTAGTAAGCGATTCATGCTCTATCTTAGTATTATCATTGCTCTGTGTAGATCTAGGATCTCTATCATGCCATCTATGCGTCCTGCGTAGTCGCCATGATTAACTAGAAACAGCCTTCTCAAGTGCCTGGAGCACATCTGCCTTAAGATCCTCCACATCCTCCACACCGCAACTCACCCGGACAAGATCATCGAAGACACCAGCAGCTTCACGCTCTTCCTTGGGGATACCAGCATGGGTCATGCTCGCGGGAACCTCGATGAGACTCTCCACGCCACCCAGACTCTCGGCTAGCGTAAAGATCCTGGTGGACTCGCAGAACTTATGCGCGGTCTCTTTGTTTCCCTTGATGCGGAAGCTCAGCATCCCACCGCCCATGCCATTGCGGTGCTGCTTGATGGCGATTGCGCGTTGGCGGTGGGAATCTATGCCGGGATAGTTGACGGATATCACGTGGGGAGAGGATTCGAGGACTTGAGCGACGGCAGTTGCGTTTTTGCTCGCCTCGCGTGCGCGCAGGTGCAGAGTCTTGAGGCCGCGATGGGCAAGCCAACAGTCAAAGGCGGATGGGACGGCTCCGATGGCGTTTTGGAGGAAGGTAAGGCGTTCATTGATATCGTGGGAGTTGAAAGCGGCAACACCCATTAGGACATCCTGGTTCAGTCAGCATATAATCCTTCTCGCAGAGATAACAAGAGGCCCAAGGACGTACAGAATGACCATTGATATATTTCGTAACGGAATGCAGCACGATATCCGCACCATGGTCCAATGGATTCTGCACATAAGGACTCATAAAAGTGTTATCCACAACCACCTTAACGTCATTCGCATGCGCAACCTTGGCGATCTTCTCGATGTCCACCAATCCCAGCGTCGGGTTCGAAGGCGTCTCGATCCAGATCAACTTGGTATCCTTGGGCCGGATCAATTGCTTCACGTCCACCTCGATGGTAGGAGTAAAAGTCACATGGACGCCATGGGCCGAAGCCACCTTGGTGAAGTATCTATGCGTTCCGCCGTAGACGTCGGAGATGGAAATGACATGCGAGCCCGCGGCCAGAGACTGGAGGATCGTAGCGGTAGTGGCAGAACCAGAGGCGAAGGCTAGGGCATATTTAGCGTGTTCGATAGCTGCGACGGCCTCTTCGAAATTTTCCCTGAACGAAGATTTAGCACTAAAACCACCTGGCCCTCGACTCGACTTTCTTCTTTCAACATACCTGTTGGGATTTGAGCTGCGAGTATATTCATGAGAGCCGACGGGATTACCCACGCTAGTTTGAGCGAAAGTAGTGGAAAGAGAGATCTAGGATCTTGTCAGGCGTAGATCAACAGCAGTTGGCGAGATCTGACTTACAGGCGCAATAACAGCACCGGTAGTAGGATCGTGGGGGGAGCCGGCATGGACAGCTAACGTCCCAAAGCGTTCGTTCTGTGCCGGAATCATTTTATTTTGGCTTAGGACCGGCCAGTGCAGGTTGGGATAGAGGAGAGAGAAAATAATGGCAGTGGTGTTTATGAAAATATGAAAATGTGTACGGAGTACTTGTAGATATGATATCACCCCGCTCGAGTGGGATCTGACAGTGAACGACAGTTACAAGGAAATGTTTGTTTCCAACAGTAATGACAGAAGCAGTATGAATGCCGGATTACCCAGCAAGGGACTGTGGATGGTTCTTCCTGGCTTGTTGAAAATTCAGCACACCATCTGGGAGGTCAATGAGCATTTTCATACCCACGAAATGGATCTCCGACAATAACCGAGATCTATAAATATGCGGCTCTGTACAGCTTCGAGCAGACAAACAGTCATATACTTCATATTCAGCTCATTAAGTCTATCCAACAATATTATGTACTCCATTTCTTCCCCCTTCCGAATAGTATATCTACGACTACCACCACGATGTAGGTCCCAAACCAGCCATCTGCATCGAGCCCTGGACAACAGTTAGCATTCTTAGACCCCGCTGGAAGGAAAGAAAGGGAAGCAAGGGAATACCTACAATAATCGAATACGGCGGCTTCCTCTCAGTCGTCGACCCGTCCCCAGGATCCGGCGCATTGGGAATCTGGTCGTGCCATTCCTCCATTTCCACGCGCAATCGGACAATTTCTCCTACATCGAAATAGAACGAGGACCCGTCTTCGCTGTCCCAGATCCAGACTTGGTCTGCGTAGTCACTGTTGCGTGTTAATAGGTCGATAGCTTGAGGGATGGAGAGGGATGGGGGGCCCCACAATCTGGCACCATCTAAGAGGAGGTCTGGAGGCACAAGGATATCGTTGAAGAATTCGACGCCAACTAGTTGTATGAGTATCCTGGACCTGCTGTACCGGACTACACAGGGTCTTACTCTTAATCCCATGCTCAGTAGCACTGGAAATCTTGCCCAGCATGATTTCCCCCTTGAACGGCCGGAAGACAATCAAACGAAACTTGACTGTCCACAAGTTAACCCATAAGCAACGGCTAGCTAGGTTGGTCTAGTAACGAGCATACCATTAACATTGACAAGCCCCGTCCCATGCCCAATCAGACCATCAGAAGATTCCAACAGGTCATAGAAACCAATGCACAGGCCGATTTTTTGAATTACCTAAACTCGGCGTGTCAGCCAGGCATATTTAGCCGCCTGAGAGCCGTTTCATTGTCGCCAACTGTTCGTACCTTGTTGGCGTACTTCTCGTTGATATTGTCCTCGATAGCAACAACGCTGTATTTGGAAAAATCTTCAGGCGATATCTGAATCAAATCGGAGATGGTGGTCTGCAGTAATTAGCACGCTTGGGCCTTGAATAAAAGCGCAAAGAAGAGATTTCATGCGACTGACCAAAATGAACATGGTGATTGCAGTTGTAGATGCTATGGGCTAGCACCAAGCGGTAGATTATTCTATTCCAGCACAGTCGTCACAGCGGAGGAAGTAAAGAAAGCGACAATGACACTTCATGTTCGAACCGTCTCTTACTTGGCCAACACAACTAAAGCTCAACTAAATGTCCATGTTGAAATACCCATTGATCGAATAATTATTCCTCAACCAATCGCACTTCCGGACCCGTCTAATTTTTTGCCCGATCGAGTCACGGTCACGTGCCCGCGCGCCCGTTAATTCTGTTCGGAACGGAACAACAGCCGCTAGCCGCGAAAAGAAAGCTCCCGCAAGATTCGAAACTTTTCGCAAAGCTAGAATGACGTGAAGGATGGGGCTCGTTCTGTTATCCTTTTTCAAAAGGTTTGCAGAGATTAGCCCGTCATGAGCTCTTCTCAGGGCTTTACTTTTCCGCCTCCCCCTCCTCCTCCTCCCCGACAGCAGCAGCAGCCACAGCAGCCACAGCAGTATCCCCCATACGGTCAAAGCCATAATGGCAAACGGGGTGGACGGGGTGCATCCAGAGGCCGTGGAAGGGGCCATGGGAATAGAGGGAGTGGCAGGGGAGGAGGGCATTACGCTGCGACTCCTCCGGCGTACTCCGCAAACACTACTACTGCTCCCTCTCCGCCTGTTGGCTATTCACCGATGAACTACGCCGGGTTCACAGCACAGCCTTTGTCCACGACGCCTACTCCCGGGATCTCAATGCCGCAATACGTAACAGGATCGCAGCAAGCTTCGGGCTATCCTCCCACGTCGACCGCGTTCCAGTCGCAAGCGTTCTCGCAGCCAGCAGCAGCGCAAATCTCGCCATACCAGCAGGGCTACAATGGACTAGGTAATCAGTCTGCTGCACAGACGACACAGGCGTCTTCTTCGATTCCACCATATCAGCACGCATCTTCTTCCATGCGGCCTTCGATAATGGGTATGCCCATGCCTTGGGGGTACGGACAACCTGCGACGGGGATACACCCGGGAGCCCAGGACGGGAATGGCTGGACCCCGCGGCCCTTCAATAACAATGGATACGGCAATCATGCTCCTAATGGAGGCCACCTGATGAAACCTATGAGTAAGCGCGATCATTCTTCGGCATTTGGGAAGCCCCAGTCGACTGGCCTCGAACACCCGCACCGCCGGCCGTTCCAAGCTTTGGGAACCCGCTACCTTCCAAACCCCCACCGCCGTCGGATTCTACGAGAGCGCTCAAGAAGAAGAAGAGGCAGCATAACCAGCTCGGTCTGACGCCCAAAACCGAGGAACATGAATCCAGCGAGGAAGAAGATGGTGTGGATGAAGAGTCGAATTTTGCATCTAGGGGCGGTGTTGGAGTTACTGCGCCACTGAAGTTCTCTTATAGGGGACGCACAGCGACACTTCAAACGCCAGAGGACATCGCAGCATGGATTGAGGAACGGAAGAAGCGGTTCCCAACCCAAGCTAGGGTTGAGGAAAAAAAGAAGGCAATGGAGGAAACAAAGAAAGCCCGGGAAGAAGCTTTGAAACAAAAGCGGGAATCGCGAAAGCAGGAAACGAAATGGCCTCAGAAAGATAACCAGGGACAGGACCAGCATAAAGCATCCAGTGATCCAGTCGATGCAGCGGCCAAGGCCACACAAAAGGCTGATAAGCTGCGCCAGAAACTACTGCGAGAGCAGAAGCGAGTCGCAAAGGCTGAAGCTGAAGCTGAGCGGGCCCGATTGAAATTAGAAGAGCTTCAGAAAGAGCCAAAGCGCAGCGAAAGGGGAGGGACAGAAATGAACGGGTCGCAGGAGACGCAAACGTTAGTGGGAGCCGAACATGTCTCTCACGCACCCGAGAAAGAGAAAGCGGACGGCGCACAGCACCTTGCTGAAACCCAGATGGAAGCTGCTGAAATCAGTTCGTCGTCAGACGTTACTAATGATAGTGACTGGACCTCTTCGAGCGGATCTGGTGATGATTCCTCGTCAGAATCAGACGGCGACAATGATAGTGACGATTCTGCCCCAGAAGAGATGACTTCCCGCCGGGAGGGCCCGGAACGCGTGCCACCACCACCGCGGGAAAACATCAAGAAACGAGTCTGTCGCCATTTTGCTCGAAACGGACGATGTCTACGCGGTGACGAGTGCAATTTCCTGCATGAACCGCCGGAACGCAAGGCGAACACGAAGCCAGCACCGCAGAAAGGGCGGCAAGGGCTTTTGCAGATGGTAAGTTATTCTATCACTTTGGTCAACACAGGTCGCTAATGCGTTGATGATTGATTAGCTGCTTGGCCGTCAGGAGGAAGATGACAACCACCGGGTCATGGACGCGATTATGTCGCTGGGCGATCAGGGAGTGCTAGATGAGCCGGCCCCTTCAGAGAGTCATGATGATGCAGCACCTCCAGCCGATGGGGACGCTACAGTTTCAGCGGCACCAGCGTGAGTGACATCTGGGTCCATCCATATCTTCTGGATACATTACTTTGCAATCCGTACGCTGTACGGAATAGCCCATAATGTGTTTCTATAGACTTGATAGAGACCTACCACGGGTCAGATTAGCTTGCATACAACTCCGGAGTCATATTATTATTGCTATCAACCACCTTATCGGACTTCTCCCTATCTGATGCTGCAATAAAACAAAATACCACTAGTAATGCCGATACCGGGGATCCCCCTCCCTGACAGGTAGATTGCCCTATGCTGGATCCACATGCTTAATCTCGAAAGGAACAATACGGGTTTTATTTCAGGCGTATGTGTTCTGATTGGATGGGGTATTGAACAAAAGAGTTCATTTCTTGGTTCCACATACCCTATATGGGTTCGGCGCTGCAGTACGCGCCAATTAAACCACGAGATGTGATTATGAGCGACATCCGGTGGGCCCACACCTGGCATTCTTTTGTACAGAGTACTTGTGCAGCGTACAGAGTAGTAACAGCCGCTCCTTTCCTGCAGGCCGTTTTTCTTCTTTCCTTCCTTTTTATCTCTGGCCGTCTGCTCCTTCCTCCATCGTTCTTCATTTTGCGCCAGCATTCATTCCTTCCTTTCTGCCACAAGCGGGTATTTGTTACGACAGGCTGTCCATTCCTTTCATTCTCTGAACCCACTTTCACATTCCTTCAAGCTCCTCTGCTCTCATCTTGAGCCCACTACTTAGCCTACCCACCAGTACTACTACTACAAGTACTACATACAGCATCTTCTCGTCAATATGCGTTCCACTTACTATCTCATCCTCAGCGCCATTGCTGCTGTCGTGGTTGCTGACAACAACGCGTTCAACATCCCGAATGGTGGCTACAAGTTCACTGCCGGGAAGGCCACCACTCTCAAGTGGAAACCGGACACTGATGGCACCGTCTCGCTGAAGCTGCAGTCCGGCGATGTGCTGACCCCCGATGGTGGCTCTACTATCGCCTGTGAGTTGCCCTGCTGTCCTAGATGAGAGGAAAGGAAGGTTGTTAATTGAACCAGCGAATATCGACAACTCGGGAAGCTACACTTGGACCCCTCCCAAGGACATCGCCAACGAGCCTGACTACACCATCCAGATTGTCTCTGACGACGACCATGAGGAGACCAACTACTTGCCTCGTTTCAGCGTCTCTGGTGCTACTGCTACTGAGAGCTCCACTGCCAGCAGCGCCAGTGCCTCGTCGACTACTCCTAGCTCTTCCAGCGCCTCTACCACTACTGATGCGCCCACCACGACCTCTAGCCCCTCTACCCTAAGCACCATCACCCACACCACCAACACTTCAACTTCTGCTTCTACCACTAGTATCTCTTCCACGTCTTCGAGCTCCGCTACCGGAACCTCTTCCAGCGCTGCTTCTGCCTCCAGCACTGACGCCGCGTCCAGCACCGGTGCCGGCAGCGCTTCTGCGACTGCCTCTGACACCAGTGCGGGCGTTGTGAACCGCGTCTCTGGTGGTCTATTGGCTGTCGCCTTGGGTGTTGTTGCAATGATGTAATCTTGCCAGTTGGTATGTTTCGAAGCCTTGGTAGCATTCTCAGATGGTTGAAGGCCTTGGGTAAAAAATTCTTCTTTTTTGGTCTCTTCTGAGACTAATCTTCATTCCATTCCTTTCGTTCATATTGCCTGGGATTGGACATGTTATTTTCTGTATTACCACCGGGATATTCCATTTTCGTGGCTACAGCATGAAGCGACGCCGTAATTTTGTTTCATTCATTCATTT
>PQMF01000150.1:0-60416 GCA_003004485.1 Aspergillaceae sp. MA 6039 | reverse complement strand
CTACAACAGAATAATGATGACTAGACCAGAAAAGTTGAACACGGGTTGTTTTTCTGCAATTTGCAAATGATACTAACTGTGGCCAGCCTCACATATATCAGCTATTATCCAGTGCACTATTATTGCCCAAACTAACTGACATAGATAACTGACATAGATACCTGACCTAGACTACAAGGAACAGTAAACGCCTATCCAATGAATTAAACTCAATTCTGCCATCTATACTCTTCAAAAACCCGCGTCGCTTCCTTCTGAGCATACAAATGAAAATCCTCAACGTCCACGAACGGCTCCCATTCCTCAGCGCGGGAAGTCTCTTCTTGCTGGTCTCGGTTCTTTGCCCCTTGCTCGTGCGTCCAGGTCATATATGCCTCAAAACTGAAGGCGAAGAGGTTCCTTGCACCTTCGAGCATGTTCTCCCTCGCCTCACCCGGGTCGTCTGCGGTAGTCGGAGAAGATGGTTGTCTGTTGATAGGAGATGAAGACGCGAGAAGAGGAGAAGGAGGAGAATATAGGGTGTTTCCAGAAGCTCTAACAGTAGCCGTAGAGCTACTAGCATCGATATTTCTGTCGTCATCTCTCGTGTGTGCATGAGACTGTTTCGTTCTCACGTTCACACCTTCTTGTCGAGCAAACCTTTTAGGCGAAGCATTATCGTTATCATCCCTCAGCCTTAGTCGGGATTGATGAACCGCCCGGGATCGACTCTTGCCTCTTCCCCTACCTTGACCCTTCTTCTTACCCCTGGAAGACTCCCCTGTTGGAATTAATTGACTGCTATCAATTGGACCGGTGTGTACGCGGCTGCCCGCCTTATGCGTCCGGGTACATCCATTCTTGAGCGTGCAGCCATGACATGATTGCCAACCACACGAAAGACAACGGGACATGCCGGCATCATTGCGGCTGTTGCAGAGGTCGCATTTAGCCGTGTGTGCAGTTACTGATTCGAATCGCGTTTGGGTCTCTAGGATACCTGGTTGTTGGGGTCTCGTCGTGTCACTGCTGCTGCTGCTGTTGCTGGCGGCGGTTGTGCCTTGTGAGGAGGACACTGGGGAGCTGCCGTTGCCGTCGTCTTCTTCCGTGCCATCTACCTGCTGCAATGGATTTAACACCGTTGGAGCTGTGTTATGCCCAAGACCCAGTCCTCGTGGTGGAGATCTCGAAGGGGAATGACTGTCATTGTGCTGGCTGAAGGCTAGCGCAGGTATAACCGAAGATGAAGGCTTTGGGTCATCCGGGATAAAGCCCAGCTGCATGGGAGAGCTTGGAATATTTAAATTAATAGGTCTCGGCTCGACGAAGCCTGTTGGAGCTGGAGTCATGGGCTGCCCACCAGGCCGAGAACCAGGTCCAAAACTGCCATGGTCGTGAATAGTCCAAGGTGGCGAGTGTTGAGCGACCCCTCCCGAGAACACGGACTGCGATATCTCATCGCTTGCACTTGTACTTGCATGCCCTATAATGTAATGGTCTCGTCTGTATCCTCCTGGGCTATCACTCACGAAAAGCGGTTCAAATGTGATCTGGCCCTGACTGGGAACCTGGCGCTGAACTGGTCGCTGTTCGATAGCTCAAATATTCTAAGTCAGCCCAACATGCTCTCCCAGTTCCTCAGTCATCAAGGGAACTTCCAACAAGAGTTACTGACATCTTGGTACAACCCAAACCCTAGCATTGACCCTGAACGAAGCATCTCAGAGTATCTGTCTCTTGGCGGATGCGCAGTATGCGAAACATGGGGAGACTGAACGGGAGCAAGAGAAACAGGAGGAGGAAGGTATCTCAGTCTCAGTTGTTCGGAGAGTTTGCCAGCGTCGTTTTCATCATCGCTGTTGCTGGTGTTGTTGTTGTTGTTGTTGTTGACAGGCGTCATATTGGAGACCTGGGGGATCGATGAATATTCACTGCGTATGGCAAGGTCTAGCCTGCCAAAATTGGTCTTGACTGATATATTAGCAAGGAAAGCAAATAAGAGAGAGAAGCAAACGAATCTACACAGCAGTCTGGTCCGGCCAGTTCTGTGGTCTGGTTTTATATCAAACCCTCCAGATAAAGCCCTATCTATCTACAAAGAGACCATGACAACCTGGTTGTCTCCATCATTCTACCTCAATTGATTTAACCAAGAAAGAAAAGAGTTGAAACAAGTGAATTATTTGATGAATGTAGCTTGCTCATTCTTTTTCTCCATGTCCAGACTAACCAAAAGAACTCCCTGAATCAGACGTTTCTTCCTTCCTTCGACTGGAATTGCTGATGAATAGCAGCTAGATAATCCAGCTTGCACTCCTCGAATTCCTTCTAGAGGCTATACAGGGCAGAAAGCTTTTCCATGTTCTAGTCTAGTATCAATTATGTATTGTAACTCTTCTGCGCGAGTGAAAAAACGATGTTATACAACGATGGACGATACAGGGCTTGGCTACCAATTAATGAGAATTATTAGAGAAAGCCAGCCAGGGGAGAAAGAAGTAACCGTAAGCCATTTTATTTCCTTAAAATGCATCACTCATTGACAGGCAAAAAGACAAATCATCAACAAAAGAGAATTCCACATCCGTCACCAAGTCTTATACCATATATCTAGATTTATTTGTGGGCTGTTGATGATGTTAGCTTATTGATACGTATGATGAAAGTATGTCGCGGGGCAAATCTTACGAATCCCTTCTTCCGGCTTGGGCTCAATACCAGCCACCTCAGCAGCTGGCTTGGTCTCATGCGCCGTCTTGTCCTCCTTCATAAACGGGAACGCCAAAACCTCCTTGATACTGTAGTTATCCGTGAGGAACATGACCAGACGGTCGATACCCATACCCCAACCACCAGTCGGCGGCAGACCGTACTCCAAGCTGGTGCAGAAGTTCTCGTCGATGACCTGGGCCTCGTCGTCACCCTGGTCCTTCTGGTGGGCCTGCTCCTCGAAACGCAGACGCTGGTCGAACGGGTCGTTCAACTCGGTGTAGGCATTAACGATCTCCTTCTTACAGACGAATGCCTCGAATCGCTCGCAGAGACCGACATGCTGACGGTGGTATTTGGCCAGTGGCGACATCATCTGCGGGTGGCCGAAGATAAAGGTGGGGTTGACACAGGTCTCTTCGATGAACTCGCCCACGAGCTTGTCGAGCATACGGGAGTTGGTGAGCGGTGGTGAGCATTCGACGCCGGTCTTCTTGAGCACGCCCTTGAGAAATTCGCCCGTCTCAGCGGTGTGGAGTTGGTCGCCTGGGGGAAACTTCTCGCCGGTGGCTTCCTCGAGGGCTGGGATCATCTCTACGCGCCTCCAGGGGGCCTTCCAGTTCACGTTGTAGGTCTCGCCTGTTTGGGTGTGGAAGGTGGTCTCGTAGCCGCCGGTGACGTGCTTGACGAGACCGGAAACGAGCTCCTCTGTGAGGTTCATGAGGTCGAAAGCGTCAGCGTATGCCTGATAAAATTCGCAGGTAGTGAACTCGGGGTTGTGAGTAAGGTCAATGCCTTCGTTTCGGAACTGACGGCCCATCTCATACACACGCTCAAGACCACCGACAATCAACATCTTCAGGTACAGCTCAGGCGCAATACGCATAAACAGGTTCATGTCGAGTTCGTTGTGGTGGGTAATGAACGGCCTCGCAGTCGCACCACCGGCAATGGCGTTCATCATTGGGGTCTCGACCTCCGTGAAGTCACGAGAGTCGAAGAAGTTTCGGATGTAGCGAACAATCTTAGCCCGGGCGACGAAGACATTACGCGACTTGTCGTTCATGATCAAGTCCAGGTACCGCTGGCGGAACCGCTGCTCCTTATCCTGCAGACCAAAGTGCTCGGACGGGATGGCGTGCAAGCATGGCGACAGCAGAACGACTTCCCTCGCGAAAATCGAAAGCTCACCGTCGGGCCTGTTCTTGGGACTACTCCGACCCGGGAAACCGATGATACCGACAATGTCACCTCTCCGGAGGTGCTCATGCTGCTCTTCAAAGGGAACATTGCCAGTGGCGTTCTGACCCTGGCAAAAAACCTGCACCTTCACACCCTCCGCGCGGATGTCGTAGAAGTTCAGCTTGGCGCCCGAACTACGCTTGGTGTAGATTCTACCCGCAATGCGGACGGTGACTTCGGGCTTCTGCTCGCCCTTCTGGAGACCCTCGTAGTCCTTCAGGAACTGGCGCAGGTCGTCGGTGACGTTGAACTTGTGGGGGTAAGGGTCGGGCTGTTTGGTCTCGCGGAGCTTGTTGATTCTCTTGCTTCGGATTTCGAAGTATTGCTATGTACGACTTGTGTCAGCATATTGTCGCGTCCCATGGAAAGCGAACACAAAACCAGCTCACATTCGGTGTCAGGTTAGCCTCGTCTTCCTCAGCCGAAGTCTTCTTCTGTGTCTTAGCAGGAGCAGCAGCCTCCTTCTCCTTCTTCTTGGCGTCCTTCTCGCGCTGCTTTTGGCGCTTCTTCAATTCGGTCTTGGAAACCTTCTCACCAGTGACCTCGTCGAGCAAAAGGTTGGCCATGGAGGCTTCGGCCTCCTGAACTTTGTTATCGGCCATGCTGTATAGAAAACGGCCTTGTCGGGATTTATTCACGGGTCGAAGATGTCGTGGAGGGAAAATTTCGGAAGGAGGGGTTTTGGTGGGAGAAGAGTATGAGTCAGAATGCGTGGGTGTGATTGGCCGGGGCGGGTTTTCGGGGATCTATAGGGACATTGGCGACGCTGGGCGAGGTTATAGGGATGAAAAACTGTACTGGTACGTCAGGTGTGGTTTGAATGGACCGTATATTGTCTTAGCTAGTGTCTTGTAGCTATCGAAAAGCTATACTAGCAAAGAGATCAGTACTCTTCCGGTGTTTAGGGCTTAGGGCAGGTCGATAGGGTTGACCCCGCCTTACCGCTTTGGGCACTCTGTATACAGCCATGGCCAGAGAACTTAGGGAGAATTTGATAGCGTAGAGGTTCTTTTCTCTTTAAGATATCGACAAATGCTATCCCATTATCCCTAACATCTTGGAAACACATGCCAAACGAGAACTCTGTCTATAAACAAAACAGGCCAAAGGATACCCAGTTTCCCAGATGACCATACACCAAGGACCGCAGTATCAGAGATATCCGTTACACAACAAAACACACATATGTGCATGAGACTAGGCTAGTCATCGTCTGGTTGGGGCTTGATAAAAGCATCGAAACTCTGATCCGCTATATCCACATCGTCCTCGGGTTTCTTCGCAGTTGCAAGCCACTCCTGGGCCATCGAAATCTTTTTCTGCTCTCTGAGAAGGTACTGGCGTCTACGCTGGCGTTCCGGATCTTCTGCCATAAGTTCCATGCACCGTTCCAAAGCTGCCAGCAGGGTCAATTCCTGGTCAATTCCATCGTTGCTGCGATACTGAGGGCTGGAGTAACATACCGTTGTCGTCGAAGATGCGAAGCTCTCTCTCGATGACCGTGACTAATTCCTCTCGACACTTCGAAAAAAGCTTTGTGTGCACACTCTGACAAACAGAATCAACGAACCGCGAGCTTGCTACGTCGTAGTAGCCTCGGGTTGTCTGGAAGGATTAGTTTCGTATATACTTAAGTCACAGGCGACTCAAACTGGGGGGACTTACGGCCATCATCTTCATTTCCTGAGTGAAAAGATCCACGCCCAGCTCAGAGTTCGTAAGCCTCTTGATGTCCGAATCCCGAGGTTGTTCTCCCTCGGGTAGCCTGTTCTGTAACTTCAAGTAGTTTTTAGCGCGTGCCAGGTGCCGTCGCGTCGTGAGGTAAGAATAGGCATTCTTCGTGGCTAGGTCCAGCTCGAAAATAGCCATTGTGAAGGGTTTGTTCTTTTCGATGTGATAATTTTCCTTTGCATGTTCGAAATGATCGCGTCTCAGGTCGAAGAGGTAGGCGTTGATAATGCGTCGCAGCTCACGAAAAAGGCTAGTCTGATAGTATTGAACAAACACATTCTCCAGCTGCTTCATCAACATGTCCCTGACGAGACGATGGGTAGCATCAAGAAAGACACCCATGGGCCCATTCCAGTGCGTGACGCTCAACTGATTCATTATCTCGATTGCTTTTGGGTCAGTCTGATCTGGGATCCCGGCGCGGTACGAGTCCTCGTTGATCTCGCGAATCTCCTCCCAGGTAAATGTCTTCGCCGGACGACTGAAAATCTCGAAGTGACTGGTATTGTATCCGCTTGGTTTGGCCGTCATCTCTCCGGTAGCCTGAGGGCCAGAGACTTGTTCGTCACCCGATGCATTACGCTTCACAGGATGCAGAACTGAGGTTGCGGACGTCATTTCGCAGTCAGAATCATCGACATCACGATTAATAGGGATTACTTCAGAATCCACCTTGGACAATAGATGTACTGTCGGCCGTGTCTTGACCAACGCTCTCTTAAAATCCATCGCTATGTGGTTCCAGACCTTCTGCAAGGGGTACAAAGACGAGCCGCCGTCGATATTAGCGCGAATTTGATCCTTGAGAAGATCGAGTTTCTTGCAAAGAATATACTGAACATTGGAAGAAGGGGGGTCAGGGAGGGCCCGCAGTTCAGTATTTATATGAGCAGCCTTTTTGTTGATCTGTTCAATAACACGGGGAAGGCAGCCTTGGATTTGCTCAAGAAGCAGGTTTGACAAAGCAGCCTGTAAACGCCGGGTTCCGAACCTATCCTGGTACGCAGCGAGCTCAGTAGACCATGGGTCCGAAGCGAAGAAGTCAGTTTCTTCCCCGCGCGCGACAGAGTGTTCAATCGATGGGTCTTTGTTGTTGCGCACGACAAAGTATCCATGACCAAGCGAGAACTTGTCTCCTTCCAGAATTGTGATCCACTGGCTATACTCGCCCAACTGGATGCGGTCAGGCTTGGTCAGGACACCGAGGGTCCTTGCCTTCGCGCCACGGACGTCTCGGATTATACGCGCAGCACTCGAGTTTGTTGCGTCGTCAGTCATTGGAAGAGCAAGAAGAACAATGCAGTTCTCTTGGCAGATGTACGCTCGAACCAGGTTTTCAACAAGAGACACAAGGTAACGTTCTTCGTCAACCTCGGCCTGACTGATGACCCCAGGGAGGTCGTAGAAAGAGAGATTTGGGAATTCCGGCGCCGAAATATCCAGGCGAACTACATTGGGAGAGAACTTGACTTGGTACTGCAAGTCGTGAGTGCCCATATTCTGGCCAAGAGCGTAGTCAGAAGAAGGTCGCCCGGGATTGAGGATCGCTAGTTGCGCCCATTTCAGCGTGTCCTGAACCTGGTTCTTGTCGAAAAGAGTAGCAAACTCTTCGTCCTCCGGGTCTTGCTCAACCCAGGGCCCCAAGGGCTGCGACTTCTTGGGAACTTGAACCTTCTTCGACCCATCGTACATGTAGCGTCTGGAAATAAAGACTCGACACGTCCAGGCATGACCAGGGTCGCTGTGAGTCAGGTTTATTTCCATGGGGCACCGCGTGCAGGTACCAGCGCTTCGAGGGACTTTGATTTCACTCATACCCTCGATAAGCGAACTCTTGCCAGTGCTTTGATCGCCGACAACGCAGATCTTGGGAAGCGCGATATTACTATCCTCAATTCCCAGATGACGAAGGTCTTGTATCTTCTTAACGAGAGTCTTCATGTCTTGCACGATGAGGTTTATAGGATCTTCAGGGACCGTTGGAGGACCTGACGGGCTGGAGAGTTGTTCGTGCATAGTGTCTGAATCTTGTAAGATGTTGTCCGGATTGAACGTGAGATGCGTATACTTACTAGTCGATGAAAGGCTGTCCTTTTCTTGGGGTACGTGCTTTGCTTCTGGCGAGGAAGACGTCCGGAAGTGCTCCATGCTTGGCAGGCGACCATGAGACAGAACTGAGAAATGCAACGAGGGCAGGGAGAAACGTAGGAGAGGTCGACTAGAAGGGGGAAGGCTGGGAGGAAGGGGGAAGAGACCAGTGAAGAGAGATTGTGTTGCTGGGGAAGTGAAGGGAATACATAGCCCTGACGGTGAATGACAAACAGTGACAAGCACCAACAAAAAGGCAAATCCCACGCGTTGATTCCGTAGGAACAAGCAATAGGAATTAGAGGAGCAATCGATCCTATCAAGCCCCCAATCTGTTTATTCAACTGGATAGAGGCCAGAGCGTGAAGAGATGCTGTCTGGTGGTCAGCTACTGCTCTCGTACAGCAGTAAATGGGGCGTCTTACTGGCATCTCGTCCTTGACTCTGCACACTAACACCATGCATCTTGATAGACCGTCAATAATCACCATCAATAATCACCGTCAATATCATGGAAAAGATGGAGGTAGAATGTCGGCAAGTGGCTCCAGATCCAACGGTTCTGGCGCCGGCCCCTAAAGTGTCTATTACTGGCGGTGGAGCTCCAAACGATCCCCGACTTGTGGCTCTTGTCAACTTCACCTTCACCTCCTTCCGGCCATACCCCTAGTGATTGTTTTCTTCTTGGCCGACCTATAACTTGAAACTTCTTTAGCTTCTTTTCTCCCTGGACGGCGCTTCACTATCTCTGTCTCCCTGCAAGGTCGTCTCCATGCTTCACGTTCCGGTCCGCGAACACATCAACGTGGCCTCGACCAAGGCCGTGATCTTGGTATAGACCTCTAACGATCCTTTGACCGGACTACTGCTCGAGTAATCACTGACAGAATAATCGTGAATAGGTCGGGGGTCCATCTAGAGGGACTCGTTTCAGGCCGTTGTCCCTCGACGTACCCAAGGTTGGTGGCGGCCATGCCCCTCCTCCGTGTTATTCTTCCCCCCACTACGGAAAACAACAAATATCACTGCTTTTCGGACCTCGCGCTGACAAAATGATATGCGTTGGGACATCATCTAGCCTCTGTTCGAAGTTGCCGGTCATCCCATTATCCGTCACTGTCTGCAAGCTGTCGCCAAGGTCCCCGATATCCGCGAAGTGATTTTGGTCGGATACTACGACGAAACGGTCTTCCGGGAGTTCATCAAGGACTCCGCCAAGGACTACCCCCAGTTCCGGATCCAATATCTACGTGAATACACGGCGCTGGGCACGGCCGGGGGTCTCTACCATTTCCGCGATGCCATTCTCAAAGGGAAGCCGGAGCGTATATTTGTGCTGAACGCGGACGTCTGCTGCTCATTCCCGCTGGGCGAGATGCTGAAGCTGTTCGAGGAGAAGGATGCGGAGGCCGTTATTCTGGGAACTCGAGTGAACAATGACGCTGCCACGAACTTTGGCTGCATTGTGTCCGACTCGCATACCAAGCGTGTGCTGCATTACGTTGAGAAGCCCGAATCGCACATCTCCAACTTGATCAACTGCGGCGTCTACCTTTTCTCAACTGAATGCATCTTCCCGTCCATCCGCAGCGCCATTAAGCGCCGCGCGACCAGGCCGCGTCTGGTCTCATACCCCTCGTCGGAGCACCTGGAGGCATCGTTCCCGGGGGCCAACGACGAAGAAGAGTCGGAGAAGAGCGAAGTCCTCCGTCTCGAGCAGGACATCCTCTCCGACCTTGCGGATAGTAACCGCTTCTTCGTCCACGAAACCAAGGACTTCTGGCGGCAGATCAAGACGGCCGGTTCGGCCGTCCCGGCAAACGGCTTGTACCTCCAGAAAGCCTTCCAGGCGCAATCCGACGAACTCACCGCGCCGTCCGCATACATCGTGCCCCCAGTTTACATCCACCCCAGCGCAAGCGTCGACCCCACCGCGAAGCTAGGCCCCAATGTCTCCATCGGGCCCCGCGTGACCGTCGGGGCCGGTGCCCGCGTCAAGGACTCGATCGTGCTGGAAGACGCTGAGATTAGGCACGATGCTTGCGTAATGCACTCGATTATCGGGTGGAGCAGTCGCGTGGGCGCGTGGGCTCGTGTCGAGGGGACACCGATTCCAGTGAGCAGTCACTCGACGAGTATCGTGAAGCACGGGATCAAGGTGCAGAGCATCACAATTCTGGGCAAGGAGTGTGTGGTGGGCGATGAGGTGCGGGTACAGAATTGTGTGTGCTTGCCGTTCAAGGAACTCAAGAGGGTATGCTTCTGTCTGTCCGTGTGTTGAGATTTTGTTGCTAATCGTGTCCAGGACGTTGCCAACGAGGTCATTATGTAGAATCTGTCGAGTCTCATTACATTGCTTATCACCATCCAACTTTTTTAATTCTCTCCTATCCACAGCCATCTCGTCTTCGCTCAGTGCATTTTCACAACCGTTTTTGCTTCCTCTTCTTCCTCTTATTCCTCTTGTCGATTGGTATGAACGATAATCTAGCGCTCTTTGACGATTAAGTACACCACGAAATAATCAAGGAATTCAATCCATGCTTAACTGGACCAAATATGAAACCAGATACCAACGCCGTTGCCAATTCCCCCAATAGTATAAAGTACAGCATGTTCTAAGTGCAAGATCGTAACTCATTGTATGGGGTGTTGAGCGAAGTCAATGGTGATAAAATGAACTTGAAAGCCTGTATGAAGATGTAGATATCATTCCAGCACATCACATCACCTATACGCTCCGGGGTCATAGCTCGTCTGCTCGGGCGGGTGAGCATACCCCGAACGATCCAAAGCGCTATACCGCACCCGGGGAACTCCCCAGGCCCCTCTTGCCGGCGCAGCATCCGAATAATCCTGCGCCTCACCAGCATGGTAATGCTCCAGATGATCATTGACACCATACGTGGCCACCGGCCCAGGACGCTGGAACTCCGGCTCCTCCGGCATCGATTCACCCCGATAGTAGTTATACTCGGGCACATCATGGCCAGAGCCGGACCTGGCCACGTTCCCGGCGGCGGGGATACCACCGCCACCACCACCACCACCACCACCGGACATGACACTACCGGTGCCGCTCTCATTGCGATCACCGAGTTTGAGATCGGCCAGCATGGCGTCGTGGCTGGCCATGGGGTCGTAGGAGCCGAGTCTGGTCTGGCGTTTGCGGACGATGATATCGAGCGTGATTGCAGCGATGAAGGAGACGGTCGCGATGACGGTGAACGAGAAGAAGGTCTTGTAGGTGCGGCAGATCGAGATGCCTGTTGAGTTGGCCCAGAATGTCTCCGTGCAGGTGGTTAGGATGGTCTGCGACATGCTCCAGCAGAGCACGCCCAGGGCGGCCACCCAGATAAGCAGGAGGATGGTGTTGGTGGTGAGGTTTAGGCGCGGTGAGAGGCCGCAGCAGTAGTGGACTAGGGTTGTGAGGGTGAAGTTGATGAGGGAGAGGACAACGGCGACAATGAGCTATTTGCATTTTATTAGCTCTTTCTTCCTTTCTTCCTTTCTTTTTTTGCCATTGTTTCTTAAAGGTTATACACGTACAACAAGGAACACCCAGGGCAGTTTGTAGCCCTCCTGGTGAAGATGGTAGATGAAGACGGCCAAGATGACACCGACGATAATGCAGGAGAAAAGAATCAAGGCGCGGATGACATGGAAGGGGACCGGAGGATAAAGCGACGGTCTGACTGAAGCTGAGCGCATTCTGGCGGTATGTTTTCTCTAGTATCCAGTAGTGAAAAGAAGAGCGAGGAAGGGGAGAGAGAAAGAGAGAGAGAGAGAGATGAAGAAAAGTAAAGGAATGGAGGAGAGCGGGAATGTCTGCACGAGCTGAGCCTGTCCCGTGTTGCTATTCGGGTGTCACGTTCGACTCTGGGATAAAACAAGGGCCCCGTTACTATTCTGTCTGAACCGGAGTACGTACTCTGCAGGGTGGAGTACTTTGTCCTGCCACAATCAATGCTACTGCTTGATCTTTTTAGTGTTGGCCCGGAGACTGATCGGCTGTTCTATATTTAACAACAGCTCCATCGTTAAATAGATCCATCAATCATTAACCCTGTCGATGATTGATGATGCGGGTTAAGTTTTGATATAATAAATCAAATTACCTAGGACATCGCTGCCCTATATCCTTATTCATCACAAGCTGTCGCACTGTGTATATACAATGTAGAGCCATATGCCAGCTATCTTTCTTTCTTCAACGACATCTGTGATATAGCTCGTCAACAGTTTCGTGGGTTTCGCCCTTTACATCGTTTATCTTTACTACTTTCTCAGTTGCTTCTCAATAAATTTTTGCTGCGGCTTCTATAGTTCTGTGTATACATATCTCTGGCTCTTACAGATTCTCTACAGGAACATGAGCAATAAACGCCGAGCTATGGTCGCAATCCATCAGCGCGACCAACTCTCGCCAGGATCTCAACCCAAACCATGCTTGGCAATTTCGAGCCAGCGTCAATCCAGTCCTTAGTAGTCGTCTCCTTGGCAAAGTGATGGTTGGAAAAGTGTCTAACAGTGTTACGGACGCTGACATCGAAGCTCTTCTCAAGGAAGTGCCCATTCCGGTTAATTGTCATTTCAAATTTGCTTAGTAAGAACACAAATTTTGGTGGTAGTGTTGATCCAGTCCGCCGTAGAGGACAACTTGAATATACAACTGCAGACAACGTTGTTCGTTCTACGGACAGCCAAGAACCATTCACAAAAGATTCAACTGTGTATTGATGATGCTTATTCGATAGCAGGCAATCATACATATTCTCAAAAGTTCGCCCTTTCCGGTACGACACAAACATGGGCTTCATAAGAACCGTGGCCCTGGTGATTCTCGGCATCTCAGGCTTGACATTTATCGCCCTATTTGGCAGGTTGCCTGCCTTTAGGTATGCTGCGAATTTCACCTTCAGAATCTTTGTAGTTGATTATTCATGCCTCTGCATAGGAGGACGCCCATCGCTTTTCTTTATAGACTCGTCTGGCAGTACATCCCTAATGGTATCGCGTATTGTGACAATCTGCTACTTGGTGGACGGTTGTTGAATTGTTGCAATCATACCGGCAGTTATATCTGGAATGAGAACCACCCGGTGGTCCTGGTCAGTATTCCAAAGGGAATAGAAACAGATTGATTTTGTGGCTTGCCGGGTTGCTAACACAGAGGCGGGCAGATTTTCTTCGTGTCCTTGCTTGCTGCAGGGGAGTTCATGTTTCTCCCTATAGCATGGCCTCGAATTTCTACTGTCCACCGGCTTTGCGTTCCGCCTGCGGTAGTCATCCCGTATATCTTCTTGTACGCAAGTGTGGTCTCCACGTCTTATATCACCCCACAGAACCATGCAAAGGAGATGGCTCGGTACCCCTATGATGGTGTCATCTTCCACGCCGGGAATCAGTGTGAGACATGTCAATTCCTCAAGCCTGCACGGAGCAAGCATTGTCGTTTCTGCAAAGCCTGTGTCTCTAGACAGGACCACCATTGCGTCTGGCTAATGAACTGCGTTGGTTCAAACAACTACCATTACTTCCTATGTCTGCTACTGTCATTGTCAATCCTGCTGATATACGGCTCGTGCCTGGGCCACTCACTTCTGTCACAGACCCTCGTGCAGCTGTTCCCTCCAGGCTCGGGGGTCGACTTGCCCAGACAAAGCTGGGTCATGTTCTTCAATGTCTGGTCTATCGTGATTGCGGGGGATGTTCGCATTGGAACTGTAACGTTGCTGGCGTTCATGACAGCTCCGCTGGCGATGGCTTTTCTCGTATACCATACCTACCTCGTCTGGGCTGGGATGACGACGAATGAAAGCGCGAAATGGGCTGAATGGAGGGATGAGGTTGCCGATGGCTTCGTCTTTAAATCGACCAGGCGTGAGGTCTATGGGAACCCGACTGTGCCAGATGAAGACCACAAGCCACAGCCGTCCTGGCCAGTGAGCAGTGACCAGATTCTTGTCTTGACTGATGGCAATCCGCCAGCCAAGGGGTATATGCTGTCCTCGAGACCCAACGAGGTTATCCAGCCGGAAGACCCTGGTGCGCCTGCTGATCCGCGGTGGGTTCGTATGCGCAGTCTGAGGGACGTAGATAATATCTACGACTTGGGGTGCGGCGATAATCTACGGGAAGTCTTCAACCTGCGCGGTACATGAGTCTTATTGGATCCGACATGTAGCATTAGCTGATAAATACAAATTAATGCCTGAGGCTCCCATAACTGACGAAAAGGGTAGGCGGGACTCGCCCGGAGCCGGAGTAATTCCGATTATCTTTTCTCCGCTCAACGCCCGCCGCGATTACCATTTTCTGCCAACAGACAACTGCAGAAGGAACGAATATTACTATCTGGCGAGGCCGACGAGGCCGACATGGCGGAACGATCAGGAGCAGATACAAAGCCAAAATGCACCCCTGCAGAACTTATGCTCAAGGTCGTCTTGACCGGGACATTGAGCCACTATGAGACGCGGGGAATGATTGACGATAAAAGGCTGGAGCATATGCTCTCCGCTGGCAAGCAGATCTTGTATAAGACGCACCAGGAAAGCGACGTTAGGTATGGATTGCTTGGTCTAACGCGGTTGTCCTGTAGAGAATTTGCTGACAGTCTGCCCGCCCATCGACAGACACAACCTGGGCTTGTCACAAGACATCTGGCAAGGCTTTACGGACGTCCTAACTAAAGCAGTCCCGGTCCTCGAGTGTCAGTCTTTTGCCTGGAAGAGCCCTCCATCTGTCAACTATGACCATTCGTCTTCCAACCTCATCGCGTACAACTACTTCTCGCTAGTCAAGGACATCGAACGGCTCAATGACCTGTGCACCATCGCCCGCAACCTCCTCGCAACGACGAAGAAAGCGCAGAACATGGCATCGGAAAAGGGCTTCGACCAACGCATTATAGCCTTGGTGGATACTTGTGTCCGGGTCACCGCGCGGGGCTTCGACGGGGAAACCAATGCCCGGAATGAGGAGCGTTGGCAGAAAGTGGTCAATCTGTACAAGCGGCTCTTGATTACCTGTTTGCAGTTCTTGCACAACTTCATCATGCATAACGAGCAGCGGAAGATGGTGTTGTGGCTCGATTTATTTGGGTATCATTCCACGGGGGATACGAATATCATCCAGCCCAGGGAGCCCTTGGATGAGGGTATCAGCAAGCCTGAGGGCGTCGCGCCGATTGTCAAGATCGGAGAGAGGATCGTCAATCCGCCGATCCGGGCCTTGTACGACCAGACGGCGGAGGATCTGTTGCTAGAGACTATTTCGAATTTCCCCCGGGAGCCCGCGACGATCAAAGAGGAAGCGGCTATGTTGCTTCTCGCTAATATCAAGGATCACATGGAGAAGCTGCTAGGGCGCGACTTGACGGCTATTCAGGAGATGGGCAAAGATCCAGAACAAGTCAAAGAGATTCGAGCTGCTCTTACCGCTATACTCGGTGCCAAGGTGGACGGATGGTCAGACCTGCAAGATCGGGCCAGAGACCTTCCTCCGGCTCTTCCAGAAGATGAACCGCCTCGCAAGAAGTCCATTCTCACCATCGATCGCAGTCCCACTGCAGGCTTCCCCCGTATTTGTTGGGCCGATCTTCCTGATCTGAATGAATACAATGCCCTGGCTTCGGCGGATGCCGCGGTATCGGAAGAAGATACTGGCATGCCGCGTTCTGCGCAGTCTGCCGCGGAGACATTACAAGAAGCCAAGGATGAATTGATGGCGCGGCTACAAGAGACGTCTCAAATGGGCGGTGATGGCGATCAGGACTACGATCATGGCGATGGTGGCACGGTTGGTGACGACGACTCGCGCAGCCTGGAGGCCGTTGCGGATGGAAGCATGGAGGAGGAGGAAGAGGAGGAAGATGACGAGGATGACGACGACTATAGAGGTCGGCCGGGCGATCAACAACGTGGTCTATTAACCGATATTCCGCTTGTCCTTGGTCCTGCGGAGATCGAAGCACTCCCGATGATTGTTCAGGCTGGCATCGTTGATAGCTTTGGGCTGAAGGGCGGAGAAAGGATTGGTTCGAGGAACATGCAGTCTCTCCGCTGCCACATTCTGCTCACGCAAGAAACGGGGCGGAACCTTCTTCGAGAACTCTTGATTTTCATTGCTGCGTGGGATCTGCCAGACGACGAGCTTTACTTCAAGATGATGGTGCAAATCATGGACTCAGTGCTCAAGAACGGCTTGATGTCTCACGCATACTCTGATTTTGGTCAACCGAAGGACATCATCTCACCAGCGCAGGCAGTCGTGGTCAAGATCCTGACACACATCTTCCGATCCAAGTACTCGCCGGCATCTGTGACGGGAAGCACGCCACCCAATACCACTAAGAATCCAGCACCGCTCTCGAGAGTTGACGTTCTCACTGTGCGCTACATCTTCACCATCTTCCGCGGAAACATCATTCCGGAAACCTGCGCTCTGATTTACCTCCAAGGCCAGATCCGCGCAGGACGCGCCCTGCCCGAGGATTTCCCTCTCAACCTGTGGGACATGGAACGAGTCTATGAAGGTGTCTACCAATTTCTTGAATTTTTCGCAGTGCTCACAGAAAACAACGACTGGAAAAACCTGCTAGTCAAATGGGAAATCGTCTACGACCTCGTCACCCTCATCAAGGAGCTCGAAGCCAGCATTCCCAAGGGCCAACTGAGCTCTCTAGGCATGGGGATTCCCCCCCGCAACAGCCCACCCAAAGATCCACAGTTCGATCCCAGCACTGTTGGCAGCAGTGGTGGGCCTGTAGCCGTCGAACGACCTTACGACCCCAGTGACCCAGACCCGGCCGACGCAGGCATCGGGTCCGGTGCCGAATCGCCCCCGATCACAGAAGACCCGTCGGAATTCGAATGGCGCAATCTTAAGAAACTTGTCGTGCTTGTGCTCTCGTCGCTGGTATGGAAGTGTCCCGAGGTGCAGGATCAAATCCGACGGCACGGCGGCCTCGAGACGATCCTCTCCTGCACTAATTTCGATGCGCATAACCCGTACATCAAGGAACATGCAGTCATGTGTCTCAAGTTTCTGCTGGAGGGCAATCGCGAAAATCAGCGGATGGTTGAGGAGCTTGAGGCACGAGAGGTGGTGAGGGATGATGCGGGCATGTTAGAGAGGAGCGGGTTTGAGGCGGTGATTGATAAGACAGGAAAGTTGGCGATTCGACCTAGGGATAATGCGGCCATGTAGTTTAGTCAATGCATAGATTAGTTCTACAATGGAATTGGGATTATTAACTCCTGTATCACTCATATCTCTATACAACACGTCAGTCATCACCATCATTATCTATTCACCCCACTAGTATCTATCCATACATCCCATCCCACTCCTCCTCCTCATCATCGTCCACCACAGGCTTCTGTCTCCTCGCCGCCTCCCTCTCCCTCTCCCGCTTGCCGAAATCCGTCCGGTCAAGCGGACAGGTCCCGCGCAGGCGCAGCCACGGCCGGATACACTCGAGATCGAACAGATGCGTCGGGTGGCAGGGGAGTTGCACGACGAGCGGGTACTGGTCTTCGAGAAAGGGGTTGTTGCAGATGGGACAGACTTGGTTCTGAGTTAGGGATTTGCGGGAAACGCGATCGAGGACTGTATATTGAGTTAGCTAAGCTTCTTCTCTTCATTGTGTATTGCGGAACGGGGGACAGGCCGTATTACCATCACAGAACTCCTCACTAACACCTTCCACTTCCTTGGGCGGCGTATCCGCCTCGCGCAGCAAAGTCTGAATCATCTGCGACACCAGATCTTGCCCCTCGCTCTCTCCCGTAGCAGTAGCAGTGCCCACATCGATATCACCCCCCTCATGGCGCATCACCTCCAACGCCTCCGCCAGCGAGTAAAACGCCGCGCTGATATCGCCCGGCACGGGTACGGCATGAGGTCTGTGTCGCGAGCCCTCTGGGTTGCTGATTTCCGAGAGCGTTGCGAAGAAGGTGGAGAGATCTGGACGGCGGCGGCTGCGGGTGGCTTGGGGGTTGGTTGCGCTGGGATCGTTGGTGTTGTGTTCGACTGGTTTTGGTTGTTAGAATTTCTCTTTTTCTTTTTTCCTTTTTGTTTTGGTGTTTAAGATGGGATTGAAGGGAGATGTTTACTTTCGTAGGTGGACATTTTGGTGGTTGTGGTGAGATGAGGTGCACGCGGGGTGGTGATGCGGGTCTTGGTGGTCGACCTTTATGAGTGTATTTCAATCTCTTCGGTCTAGCAACAACTTATGGATCTCTGTATTAATTCAGAAGCACAAGGAGGGAGGGTATCCTGAAATAAGGTCTTGAAAGTAGGATGGTGTGATGTGGTTAACGGGCAAGTTCTTAGTCGAGATGCGGAGAACTGAAAAACGCGGTTGGCGGTGACTTGAACTATGGTACAGATATCTAGATAGTGGCATAGTACTGAGCAACAATGCAATTAGCGAGGTAATAACACCTTGCTATTGCTATTCAGTATCCAAAATTGGGATGATCATGCTACTACAATATATGAAGTAAGAGCAAGTCGGGCAAATGAACTTGAATCTCACTCAACCCGAACCCTAACTCGGCTGCCATATGAGTTAGGCGGGCGGAGTGGTGCGGCAATTGATTGCATATGCTCCAAGTCTCGCCATCTCCCTCATCCCTTTGTTGAGCCTTAGACCAGTGGAAGCTAACTTGTTCAAGAAGGAGGATGAGAGACGATTTTGTAGTGCTTTGGAATAGACGTTCCGCAGGTTGAATGGGCATGGAATGGATATAGTTTGTATCCCCTCCCTCCACCTCCCTCACCTCCTTCTTGGATCCGTCTTTATCTTTCAAAGAAAGGAAGAGAGAAAGGGACTAAAGTCCGGTTCTTCTTTGCTAATTCCAAGCATGATGTTTCTCTCAAGGCAATTTAAATAAACTACCATATCTGTAAAATTGCTTGGCAAGATGCAGGGGAGTGCAATGTAACTGTTATATCCCACACAATACCTTTGTGACTCTTGTCAAGATCTGGGTTGCTGATATTGATTCCTTCCTTGTTGTTACAACTGATTCCTACACATACGTTGGCACCGTTGCAGTATTAAACAAAGGTCTTCCCTGCGCAGTATGGATGACATTTGCAGATAAAGAGATATGCTCATTTGAATCCTGCTTGGGGCTAGCACGTACCCTTGTGATATTCCAGGTGATTCTTGGTGTCATTACATGTATTGTATTTGTCAGTGCAGCAAAGGCGTCCTCAGCAAAATTTGTCCCATATAATGTTTAAAAATTCAGTGTCACCTATATCCAGATTAGTGCCTTCTCAGCATTGAGCTCTGCTATTGAAGTCGCAGTTTCCAGCACCACAAGAGACGTACCGTATCCCTTTTGATCAGTTCTGTCAAAGTGATTTACTGATCAACTCCAAATTCCACATTGGCAACTGGACTGCAGATATCAAAATGTAAGCTGGTATCCGCCTGTCTCTGGACTATTATACCTTTTTACTTCAACCAGAATCAGGATGGGCCGGCGTCACTGCCACTACCATAGTGAAATGCCTAGTCTCTAGGCTTTTTTTGTCCTTAAACCAGGAATTTTCACCTTCAATGGATCAGTGGTTTGGAGTACACTGTATCTCTCGCTTGTTGCTGGAGTTGTCGCCATGTCAGCAAACTACACCACAGCGTGGGGAGTCTTCGCAACTATTCAATGGGGACGTTCCAGTTCAAGCTTTGGAGGCAACCTCGTTGGATTTGTAGGACACTATTGTGGGAATTGAAGCTCCTTTCTCCAGTCACTGCATCAGGGCAAAATCTTTAGACTCTCTCAAGTCTGAACACAATTTCTAATTCGGAACACAGTAATAAACGTAAGATAGGAGACTAATTTTCAATGGGGTTCAGAATATTATATCATTTTAATAAGATCTTTCAGATATCTCCAAGGTAATTTGAAGAATAGAATGAATCAAAGTTTCGGAGGACTTAATTTATCTGGTCATTTAGCCACGGGTCCTGGAGCAGTTCCTCTGCCGTCTTTCTATCTCTTCTGGTCGCCACTGAAGCGTCCCTCTCATGAATGCTAAGAACAATCTTTTACTGAGTCAGCGAGCATATCTGAAAATCTATCTATCTAAGAAGGAAGAAGAATAAAGGAGACAGGACTCAGGCGTTGAAGGACTTTCAGGATGGGTAAGCACCAATATAGCCGGTTATAAGATGACAAGGCTAGGCGAGTTCTGCCCCCTATTATTAAGAAATAGCAGTAATCTAGTCCAAAACACTTCAGTGCTTGTCTAGGCGAGACAAATGCCTAATTAGGCAAAGATAAAGTTATAGTTGGTCCCAACTCCACTAGTCCAAGCATACAGATGAATTTGGCATGGCACTGAATAGGAAGGATCTTGGTAAGGCCATTGGCAGGCATCGTTGTGTGATGCAACTAACGGTGATCTTTTGGGTCTACACTTCCTGCTGTAGCCAACGATGGTGTGTGTCTATATAGTAGACTTAGTATAGAGTTGAGAGTCTTGCTGCGTAGTACACGTGGGCACGTGACTGCGCGACGGATAAAGTAAGCCCCTCGACGCGAAGAAACGTCGACACTCTCCAGAGCATGGTACAGTCAGGTTATCGCATAGTAATAACTAATTAATATAATGTCAGAGAGCACAGAAGGGCGCGCGCCTAGTTCTCTGTTTCAAGGGAAACAGTTCTGGCTGTCTCAAAACATCCCGCAGAGAAGCAGGTTCAAGGAGTTGATTACAGTATGCTATTTCGTTCTGCCCTATCCAATCACGTCTTGCACGAGACTAATTCCTTCTGTTTAGAAATATGGGGGCATTGTACGGTTACTTGAAAAAGATGCAGATGTCAAACTAGTTGATCATACGAAGAAGAACCTCCCTCCTGATACGTAGGGACTTTGAACTTTGTCTCTTCATTCCAAACCCACTAACTCATCCCAGGTACTCATATAAATACATTGAAGAATCTATCCGTAATAGTCGTCTCGCAAACCTTGAATCCCATCGGGTTGGTCCGTCAGCACATCGCCCCGTGGGGGCCACCTATATCCCAAGTAGGGGTAAAAAGGTCCTGTATTCACTGGAAGACGACCGAATCCTCTGGGACTGGGTGCAACGATATGAAGGAATACCTGGATATCCCATTAGCGGTAATAAGATCTACCAGGATTTGGCTACGGCGGTAAGTAGCGCTTCCCGTCATATCATGCTGGGAGAGGCTGGGGTTCATGTTAATCATGGTTCAAATTTAGCACCCTAGACACACGTATCAGTCGTACCGGGATCGTTACCTGAAAAAGCTACGTGGGAATCCTCGACCTGGGGGTATGGCTGGGTATTCTGTTCAGAGAGATCCGGAGGCCAGTTCGTCAATTCCTTGGTCTACTACTCAAGCAGTGACTTCGGAAACACGCTATCAATCACAAGATCGTTCTGATGACAGGCCTTCAGTAGCTCACGACAATGATGATGCCACCTTGAAGCTTGCTCCTTCCACTGCAGAAGGACGATCTCGACCAGAAGCGCAGCCACAACCGGTAGAACAGTCCCAGCCAGCAGAACGATCACCATCAGAAGAATACTCCGAGCCTAGAAGAGAAGTAACCTTCAACATACAAGATCCCCATAGGCTCAGGCGGCTGTCTGATTCTCCGCCTGTTGTTTATCGGCAACATACGCCAGCGGATGAAGAAGCAGGCGTAGAAGAAGCAAATATCAACCGACAAGAATCTCGAAAGCGAAAGCGATTGTCTGACTCTTCACCTACCGCTCATAGGCATACACCTCAGGCCATAGAAGCAGCAGATCAGAAGAGAAGAAGGTATCCAGAACAATATATAGCGCAACAAGCCCAGCCATCACCAGATTCAACCCGCCAACCAGCGACTACCCGGAACGAGAAAGATCAAGTCGAAACCAATGATCCCGAAGTGGACGGTCTACTGCGCCAACTCCCGTTCTGGCCGTCAAGTCCAGAGCCTGAATCAGAAGGGGAGGGGGAAGAGGATAGAGGAAGCCAAGGACAACAAGCAGAAGAAGGACAAAGAAGAGAAGAAAGCGATCCGGTGCAAGACATTGATGAATGGATCGATGACTGCGTAGGGACCGGTAAGGCACAAAACGACAAACAGGTCATCGAAGCCCTACGCTGCACAACCATGGATCCGGACTTAGCTCAGCAGGTCTTGCAACATCTGGTCGCGGGAAAGGGGATACCGGATGATATCCCGGGGGTGTGGACGGCGGAAGACGATAGGCATTTGGAGGGTGGAAATGCCCGGCACATAGAGCGTGTACTGGAGAAGCATGGAGATGACTTTGTTGGGATCAGAGGGGAGTATCTCGGTCTAGCGAGAGCCACGGGCTTCGCAGACACTGATGATTAATGAGTATGCTATTATAATTCCAAAGCTGAAGCCAATTGAAAAATACAGAAAAGGCTGTTCTTTTAAGAAACGACGAAATAAGCATCAAGCAAAATAATGACAAGAGCAACCCGGAAAATTAAGCAACGCAAGCGTACAACAAGAAGTTTCATTACACTCTTCAAAAATTCTAGCTTGCTTGCCCTATACTAACTCCCGCAAATTCGACATATGAAAAAATTAGTTATCATACATAGCCAAGACTGGCGCGGTTCAAGGACGTCAACGCCCGTAAACAGCAGTACAGAAGGTGGAAATATCGCCATCGGATGGCAGTGTATACCAATTCGCACCATCACTCTCTGGGGGTGTTCCGATGAGCTCAACCGTCTTTGAAGACACTGCGTTAAGGTTAGAACGCACCCTTTCATTCAAGCATCTGGGGGCATGGGACTTACAGATGTTTCTCGTAGAATCTGAGCATCTTGACGCATATCAGTATCTTTGCTCAACCAACAACCCGGGTCGGGGCACTAACCTTCTTGGGACATTTTTCGTAGCAGGTCTCGATTGACACCCTCGACTTCTTCCCGTTCGTCCACTGCAGATAGGCACAAAGTCCAGTTTCCGGCTCGCGGATGATGGTGTCAACTTCTTCCACTTCATTCTCCCAGCTTTTGCTCTTGGGTACCCAGTTTGCAGCATCCTCCTCATCGTCCGCTTGTTCCAGGGCGCTAGCATCCTTGGCTTTTCTTTGCCGCTTGGGTTGTTCCGCAGTCTTCGGCGATTGTTTGGCCTCTCCCAGCGATTTCCGCTTCTTAGGGGTGGGTTTCTGCGGACGTCCACCTTGCACTCTGTAATACTCTTCCACCAAATCTTTCGCACCCTCCCTATCATAACTGTCAGTCCGGGAACTGCACATTGCCCACGATTCCAAATAACGCACATAAGGTTCTCTTCCGGTTCCATGGTTTGGTCTGCTGGGTCATCGTAGCCCTTCCATTTCACTTGAAGTAGCAGGGTACCCTACCTCGTTAACACATTGGACTTATTTGCAGTTGCGAAGGATTGGGATAACATGTACGTCTTTTAGGAAGTCGTGCCCCACGATACTTTCAACAACATAACTGGCCCAGTTCAGTACCATCCTGTCGACCATACATTATCGCAGCTTACACGCCCTCCTCATCTTCATCCTCCTCGTCGCCGTCGTCCGCTGCATCCTGTTGGTCTCCAGCATCCTTGGCATCGTCTTGCGCCTCTTTGGCTTTGTCGTTCTCGTAAGGAATTGAGCTTCCGGAGGACTCATTCTCCGACATCTCTTCTAATGGCGCTAAAAACAGAAAGTGTCAGCTCGGCGTGGCCCTTCGGCGCAAAGCCAAGAAGCCAATGAAGCACTCACGAGGCATTGTCCTAAACGGAGAGGCGAAACTAAGGAGTTTGGAAAACAAACTGGCGTTTGTCGCAGTGTATAGTTCTTGAAATGAACTAGAGCAAGAGACGCATAGATCATAGAGCAATGGCGACTGCGAGGTTCGTCACTGATGAGCTTAACGCCGAATCGCGCACGACGCGTTGTTGAACCAATGGGATAATACACTAATCCTAATATGGAAGGCAGTTCACTAGCCCGATTGGGACATCTCCAGAATTTCTAAAAGCGCGGTGCGGACGACTTGTCGGTTGTGTCCAGATCCAACTGTCCTCATCCACGACATTCATTTCCCCCGGAAGTGTCAATATTGGTTCTTTTCTAGTGCAGCACTGCTATATTTTAATTTTCCTTTTCATTAAATCGGGTTTTCTGCCGCGTGGCAGACTACTTTCATAATGGCGATGCGTACGTCTCAGTGCCCCTCATTGAAGATTCTCAGGCTAACGGTCTTTTGCTTTTGTTTCTACAGAGCTTGATTTGTCTCAAGGTCAATATGCTCCTCGATTCGGATTCTTGCGGCTGCATTACACCAGCGACTGACAGTTTTTGTAGCGTCGGTGATGAAGGATGAGCAGGGCCGGCCATTTATTGTCGTTCGAGAGTACGTCCCGCGGACGCATCATCGATTCTACGTTTAGATGAACACATTTGAAGAACTCGGGCTGATGGGTATTTCTGCATGAAGCCAGGGAAAGAAGAAGAGACAGCATGGAAATGAGGCCGTCAAATCGCACATCGTCGCTGCCAAAACCGTTGCCAACATCGTGAAGTCTTCTCTGGTATGATAATGAGGTTCGTTGAGGGGTTTGTGTGGAATCTAAGAGTTATTGCAGGGTCCGCGTGGTCTCGACAAAATTCTAATCTCCCCCGACGGTGATATTACAGTAACAAACGATGGAGCGACTATCCTAGGCCAGGTCAGTCCTTTAATACCCAACGACGGCCATATTACGAACATGCCACTGACTTTTTTTTGCGCCGGAAAGATGGAAATTACAAACAACGTTGCCAGGCTGATGGTCGAGCTTTCAAAATCCCAAGATGAAGAAATCGGAGATGGAACAACTGGTGTTGTCGTACTCGCAGCGTCTATGTTGGAGCAGGCATCGGATCTGATTGACAAGGGTATTCACCCAATTCGGATTGCGGATGGGTTCGATACAGCTTGTGAGATCGCCGTCGACCAGCTTGACAAGATCAGCGACGAGATTCAGTTCAGCAAAGACGATATCACAAACTTGATGAAGGTCGCGAAGACCAGTTTGGGAAGCAAGATGTACGGACGTGACGATCAACAACACTCTTTACATTCTATTGCTAACTGTTGCAATAGTGTCTCCAAGTCTCACGACCAGTTTGCGAAAATCGCCGTCGATGCCGTTCTCTCCGTTGCCGACTTTGATCGCAAGGACGTCGACTTCGAGCTGATTAAGGTTGATGGCAAGGTCGGTGGTGCTCTCGAGGACTCTCTTCTCGTGAAAGGTGTGATTGTGGATAAGGACTTCTCTCACCCTCAAATGCCCGAAGAGGTCAAAGACGCAAAGCTTGCCATCCTGACCTGCCCGTTCGAGCCCCCGAAGCCGAAGACCAAGCACAAGCTGGACATCACATCGGTAGAAGAATTCAAGCGACTCCAAAGCTATGAAAGCGAGAAATTCAAGGATATGATTCAGAACCTGAAGGATGCAGGTGCTAACCTCGTCATCTGCCAATGGGGTTTCGATGATGAAGCAAACCATCTTTTGCTCCAGAACAACCTCCCGGCTGTCCGATGGGTTGGCGGACCTGAGATTGAATTGATCGCTATTGCCACGAACGGTAGGATTGTGCCTCGCTTCGAGGACCTGAGCGCCGAGAAGCTGGGAACTGCCGGTAGTGTGCGGGAGATGACCTTTGGTACTACGCGAGAGAAGATGCTCGTTATCGAAGACTGCGCCAACAGCCGTGCGGTAACTGTTTTCGTGAGAGGAAGCAACAAGATGGTTAGTTTCCCTGTAATTGTGCCAGTTCGTATTATCGGTTGCTAATTCATGTCTATAGATCATTGATGAGGCCAAGCGATCGCTACATGATGCACTTTGTGTCGTCCGCAACTTGGTGCGCGACAACCGAGTTGTGTACGGTGGAGGTGCCGCTGAAATTGCGTGCTCTCTTGCTGTCGAGGACGCTGCTGTCAAGGTGGGATACTATGAACATTCCTTTTCTCCGGGTTTAGACTGACTTTGCGACTATAGAGCCCTGGCATTGAGCAGTACGCCATGCGTGCATTCGCTGATGCACTAGATGCTGTCCCGTTAGCTCTGGCTGAGAACTCTGGTTTGAGCCCCATTGAGACGCTCGCGTCCATCAAGTCGCGCCAGGTCAAGGAGAACAACTCCCGACTAGGTGTTGACTGCATGATGACCGGCAACAACGGTAAATTTACCCTTATTCAATAAACAATCGACCATGCTAACCGGATCACCAGACATGAAAGAGCACTTTGCGATCGACCCGTTGATCGGAAAGCGCCAGCAACTGTTGCTAGCCACTCAGCTGTGCCGTATGGTTCTCAAGGTACGTTTCTTTCTTTTCTCCTAGTTCTCTAAGTAAGCAGAGCTGACTATACCAGATCAACAACGTCATCATCTCCGGCGACGAGGACCAGGACTTTTAGATTTCTTGTATACAATTCATGTCTCTCGGTGGGCAGCGGCTATTGAACCGGCGCTGCTGCGTACATTTTGATAGTCGGTTTCGCAATCGATGTCTTGTGTAGACATAAAAAATAGTTGCAATAATAAAAGCAATTGAATCGGCTTGAATAGGCTTGAATACTATGAGTTCTAGTGATAATACATAATGTTACTTCTTCTCTGGACAATCTTCTCTGCTTAGTCTATGGGTGAAAGGCCGTAGTATATCCGACAATCGGGTACACAAATTATTCAAAAGACCCGAAAGCAATATGCAGCTCATTACGATGGATTCCCCAGAATAGGCGTGGCTGTCAATTGAAAGGTTCGGAAAGGGGCCATCATCCGTTGTGCATTGGGGATGTATCTATTTACAAAGTTATGGACATAAACGTATTTGGGCTGCTGTGTAGACGCCTATCGTTCTCACGAAGAGTGACAGACTGTCTACTCCGTATGTCATATGACTGTCAAGCCGCAACACAATCGAGCGTATAGAAATTAGGGCTTTAGCATGGGTGTTTGAAGTACTGTGACCCACGCATTCCTTGAGTGGACGTGTCATGCTTGATTAACATGTCAATTGGTATATATTCCTACTACGGAGAGGGGTTACATATATCTATCATTGCTGACAGCAGGCAAGTAACAAATAAACGGGCACCATCCATCCGTCCGTAAGATAGCAGCCCTACTTTAGCATAGCCCTCCGTCCGTAGCCAACACCGTCACTTCCTACATCCCACTCTATACTCTATACTCCGTAATAACCTGTACTCTGGATATACCCGCCCGCTGATCAATAGCCGTATGGCGTAAAAGCCGCGGGCGGCAAACCAAAATCAAACCTCACATCATGTGACAAGCAATACTATGTATTACCGCCGTCCGCGTGATCAAATCTGGGGTCTGCGACCCTGCATGGAATATGCCAGTAATATCTGGAACAACACATAGTAAGGGCAGCTGGATTAGCACAGTTCTATGACTACGCGTATAATAGAAATCCCGAAATTCCAGAGTCGTAACATTTATTGCGCTCGTGACTGCTGCATGGACTGGAATCGGGTAAACTGCATACTCTTTAGAGACATTTCTTTTTCTTCGACAATAGTAGACAAGGAACGAGATCCGCCAGGCATGGGGGTAAATAAAGGGGAGTAAATAATAACCACTTAGGGCTTCACACTACAGCCGCAATGCAGACGTTCGCATGATAGACAGAAAAGGGGAAAAGTCCATATGAAAGGGCTTGACTGATTGACTGATCGACGAGATCGGAAGTCTGCTGGGGATCCGCGGTCTGGACTGGTATGCGATGGTCCAAATACTCTGGGCTGTGTACTACTCTATAGATGGATAGATGAGAACATGCCACAGCGGCCCAAACACAAGCAAAGCAAATATTGTTATAATCCAGTCCAAGTAGGGCATCCGAAATGAAGCCGCAATTTAGGGTCCGAACCAACGGAAAATTTGCAGGTCATATGGCTGGCCCGATTCGGTAAGTTGAAAGGGGCTGATTCCTGCAGCATTAGTCTGACGTTCCAGAACGTCCCAGGAGGCCCCCATAATCCACCAGTGCAACAGCTGCAAACATACCCGAAACAATGGTCAGAAGACCTGTATATTATCGCCTGTGGCGCACAAGTGCATTTTACAGCAGAAAATAGCTGGTGCGACGATTATGGCTGCATGAGCGAAGAGTTCGCTGGCGGGACCCAATTACGGGCGGCGAACTGGTCAAGTGATGGATGAAGTGTTCATGATGAGTCAGCCGGTCACCTGTTTGGATTCGGACAAAGCACTAGAGCGCCAAATAGGGATTCATGTTAATTAGGATCCATCACCAGACTCGATTGACAACTCATCAGTCACGATCTATGTTCACTCTATAGTACTATATCCAATCCATAAATATTGAGTATTTACACGCCCTACGAGTAGGTATTATATATATTGTATGCGGAAACAATCCGGTTTTTCAACGGGACGACAGGGGTAACATCGGAAGTAACACAATACAAGAACGGAAGCTACAGCCAATAACAGCTCGCCGGCATCATCTCTGACCGCCATCCCCGGCCTCCACCTCTCCGCCCAACCGGATCTGGGACCGGTTCCTCGGTTTTTCTTGTTTTTCGCCCCTCGCGATTACAGCTCCGTCCCGATTATTACTTACCGTACTGTAATACCAAAGTCACAAATTCTGCTCTTTTTCGTGCCTTCTTCCGTTTCTCCTTCTTCGGCTCTTCGCTTCCCTTCGTCTTTCATCTTCCTTTCTCTCTTTCTCTTCCTCTTCCTCCCTTCCTCCCATATCCACGACTAAATCAATTTCTGACTTACTTCAATTCTGTCACTCGTCGATCTCCATCCCGCCACTCCCGTCGAAACTCCTACTCCTAGTCTCTCGTGTCATCTTCTCCGCGTCGATTTGCCTGCACGGAGCGTCAAGGAAGAAGTCCCGAAACGAGCCTCCAAACTAGACATCAGTGATACACTCGGAAATTGGAAAGGGACCAACCCCTGCCAACGCTTATCCCAACTCACACCTTCCTAGCTTGTCGCAGGAACGTCGTGGAAGGCTAGTTCTTATCTCAGCAAGTCGTGTTACACCGCCCGATCCGGATTCTTAATTCACCACGATCCCACCTTTTGGCCTTTCCGCATACCATCCAACTTATCGGTTGCATTCACTGCTCGGGCATTTGATTGCAGCTGCGGCGCCAATTCCTGTTGTCTTTTGTTTTATTCGGTCTTCTGCATGTCTCCCTGCAGAACATACCTACCCAAAATTTGCGTCTATCGGTAATATACTCAATTTGGGGTGAATTATCTCTCGTTACTATCGCGCCGTACGACCGCGCTCGGGGAAGACGGCGGCCCCGAAACCACAGAAAAAAAAGTCCTTCGAATAATTGCACCTGATCACGAATCTGAAAAATGCCATCTCGCCTGGGAACCCCAGTATTGACGGTAGATACCGAAAAAATCCACAAGGTGGACACGGCAAATGCGCAGAGCCTCCATGGCATGTGGATGGGTACGCTTGGATTCCTTTTGCTTAGACGTCAATATGGGCTAACATAGAATTTCTTTGGATAGTGTTTTCAAAATGCGCCGATTACATGGACCAAGGCCGTCGTTTGGAAAACTTGAGCTGGAGATTGTGGACGCGCGAGACATTCTGCGTGGAGCCGGAAACTTCAAGTGAAGCCTCGGTATTGCCACTGCTGCGCTCCGAAGCAGCTGACCTGCCCGACCTTTCGTCCAGTGTCGAATCGGCAGCGTCCGACCAGGCCGAAAAAATCGAACACCATATCAAACGCCCCAAATGTGACTACAAGCCGGCAGTAGTTCGTGAGGATTCTATGGTCAACCTCGGTCGTGGGAAGGAAAAGCATATTACGTCGTCGGGCTTGGAACGCATGGTGATGAATATCAAAGAGAAGAAGGATCTGGAACCAATCTCCACCGTCATGGCCCCTGTATCCCCACCCGTTGATATCACCACCCAACCATCCACCCCGACATCCACCCCTCCCTCGAGCTCTACCGCAAAGGCAGTGCCTACTCGCCCGTCTCTGAAGCCGCGACAGCAGACAGAGTCGACGGAGTCTTGCTCGACTACTGCGCCCGAGGGGAACGACAGTGATGTCATCCACCATGATGCGTCCGATACGAGCGTCGATTCCTCTAGCGCTATTCCGACCCGGCCATCTCTGTTCAAATCCCCCAGCATTGTCCGTGGATTTGCCCCATCCCAGGTCTCCTCATCGTATAGATCGCAACCGAGACTGGCGCCTGAACCCAGGAAGATGAACCCCCCGGTCCAACGCAAGCCATCGCTCCTGAAGAAGAAAGGTGGCATGTTCACACTTGGTGGCTCCTCTGGTGATGACGATGAGAGTTCGTTCGACGACCGCATGATCGCACGACGGACACAGCGAAGCTCTCTTTCCGATGAATTGAGCAAGCCGACTAATGTCGCCAATACCCCGAACAAGAAGGTCACTACATTCAATGAACAAGTTGGCACTATTGATCCTCCGATTAAGGAGGGCAGTAACAGCAACAGTAACAGCAACAGCAGCAGGGACAGCGATGAAGATGCGATCGAGACCGATGATGATATCTCCGAGAGCGCTATCGACGACGACGACGAAGACTCGGATTGGGAAGATTCGGCCACGGAGAGTGGACGGTCCAGCGTCAATGATGCTGCCAATCAAGCGTTCCAGCGCGTGGATTCCCGGACTAATCTCGTCTCCCGTCGTTCCATGCTTACGATGATGATGAATCAGCCGAACAGAATGCAGAATGCTACGTTTCGATCAAGCCCCGCCCTGCAGCGCCAGCGTTTGACGTCTTCCAATGGCCCAGCATGTCCCACCTCGCTGCAGGAAGAGGGTGAGAGCTTGACGATGCGCGGTCCCGATGTGCCTCGGTCCAAGCCGATCATCGTGCAACCAACTCCACAGTCCGTTGCGCATTCGCCGCGCACAACGCGCAGGAACATGCTGGCGACCGAATTGACCGAGTCCCTGCGGCATCACCTTCTCTGGGAGCGTCAACAAAAGAGCTCGACTGCCAATGCGTTCTTGAAACGAAGGCATACCGCCCATGATGGCATGGCCCATCTACAAGAGTACCCTGGCCTGAAGTCCTCCCAAAGAGCCCAGACCGGTCCCGTCAGTGCCCGTCAACAAAGGGAGAAGGATCAGTCGAAGACCAACGGTTCCTGGACCAATTACACTGATTATGGGCCGTGGGAGTACCATGCCAAGGGGTGGTAAACTTCTGTTCTATCTTATTTTCATTCTGCGCCATCCCATTGGTTTCTTTCCCGGGGCTCCTGCCCATGCATGCTTTGCTTCTTTCGGAATTAATCCTGATACTCGATTTTCACTTTTCATGTGTTGAAGGCCGCCTTAAAAATACCCATGTGACACTTACGATCACGACGACTTTGCATAGCATCCCGGCGCACTTGGAATTTATTTTGATTGTTATTTGGTCTTTATTTTGTTCGTACTGTGCGGCTCTCGGTTGTTTGTTTCTATTATATGGGTCATTTGGAGAGGGCCGCCCCTTTTACAGAAATAATTATTTTGTACATCTTGTTTTCTTTTCGATGGCACGGTGGCGATAGCACTTGCATACTGGGATCATGGTGGTTTTCTTTTCTTTTCTTTCCTTTTTCTTTTATTCTCTTCTCTTCTTTAATTCCTTTCTCTTGAGATGATTTTTATTATGATATGGCTACGAATCACGCCTGTCATTTGTCGCGGGAAATTAAAAAAAAGGGTGCTACTACTATTGTTGTTGTCATTTTTGTTCTGCTTTGATACCAGATACCAACCAGGTTTTGAGATTTTTGGTTCCCATGTATCCTAACTATTTCTATAGACAACATACGAAAGTCGATATGATCATTATTCCGTACCCCTAGATGTAGTAGTAATCGAACACTCGGTTAGCGGGCCGCCAGAAACGGCTCTCATTGAACCAGCGCTCTGCAGCCTGCCACTGGGAACACCTACTGGGAGTTTGAGCAGACTCTGAACTCCACGCGGTTCCAGCATGTTGTCAAGACAAACCGCAAGACGCATCTCGCCGATGTCCAGGTAACCTGTGAGTATCCTATCATGAAACCAATCAACAAGCTATAAGTGACATTCTATGCTCCAGCGTAATGGCACCAATAGCTTAAATATGTCTGTTAAAGTTCCCCATCTACCGAAGAGCAAAATTCCATATTCGCTATGAAATGATCGGAATATAGAGCTCCTTCCTAACCTGAGGTCTCTCTTTCCCTTTACTTGGTCGCTCCTACCCAATTCACTTGATGCTCTTTCCTCCACGCATTAAGTAACATGTCCCCATCTCTGCCTCTTCTCTCTTACTCTTCCTCTAACTCCCTCAATTTCTGAACGAGTGGGCCAAGACCAATATTGATACTGAGGACCGCTTCAAAAGGCATGTTGTTGCTCATGGTGGAGACATTGCAGCGGACTTGGAGTTGATCCGGAAGCATGCTAAGGAGGATTATCAGCTTGCGCAGTATAAGGAAGGCTTTTTGCGCGGCTACAAAGTTACATATGACGAGTGCATTGATAATCACATTCAAAATGCCCCGGATGCACTTTTGACAACGTTAAACATGCGAGCCAATTTGAGAGTCATGCGTGCTTGGGGCGAGTGTTAGGGTGCGGCCTGACAGTGCGCTACTATATAAGGCGCCTAGGGATGTCTGGCTTGTGAGAAGCCAGATATAGTGGTCTTTTGGCCTACTGGTAGGAACAAGCCCTAGGTTGTCCCCAACAGCGAATATCACCTTGCTGAACAGAAATTGAAGCTATTGGAGCAGTGTGACTCGGTCATTACCGCACTCTGGTCTGAGACGGTGGCTTCACCAGAGCTTATCACTCAGGTCAATGAGATCTCAGGTGAGACTTTTGCGTTGGGCACCTGATTTTTCTCAAAACATGGACCCTCTATGATGTGCCTACCACTTTACTATACACAGCGCCAAGGCCGGCGGTGGTTAACAGGCTGCTTAAAACAGCATCAGGAGCTGCCATTTTGGGCCGCTGGCTAACCGTCTCATTGTTATATGGATTTACAGATATTCAAGGTATTAGTGAGAAAATCTCCTCCGGCGGACTTCATGGTGATGTCAAGTAGTCTACCCAATAATAACACTTAAAACCAAGCAGCCCACCATCTAGTACAGTATATCCTCTGTACGGAGTAGAGAGTATTTAGTTATAGTTAACTAAGTTACTGTAAAACTACTATGTAAGAATGGTGTTCATAGTTACCGGTGAGTCTACAGAGTACAGAGTATGCCCCACTGAGACTTAATTACTAGTCCTAGTCTACCAAGAGAGCCGCAATTTTGGATCTCCACTATGTGTGGTGAATTCTTGGATGGATCGGGTGATTGTAGACGTTAGGGTTTGGTATGCAGTCTTCGGATGTTGAAGTTGTACGGAGTGGTCATGATAGTGATGGAAGTCAAGGCTGTTGGCCAGCGCTCACAGCTCAGATATACAAAGAACTCGCCAACCTCAAAGACAAGAATCTGTCGGACATCACTTCCTTGCTCTCGATGATAAGCGTATCTTCATTGAAGTGAGCATGCTGTATTCCCTAGTACCGCATCCGGCTCACACAGCCTTAAACACCCGTTCTAGACTCGAGAACTACGCCCCGCTCGGGCTTGTTTCCGAACGGACAAGGGATCAGAGTATGTACTCCAAGATCAGATCCATAGTATCGCTGTCTTTGTACGCGTACTCTGTACTTGTATATGGATACACTTAGTCTACTAATTCTTCTTTACAGAGCATGCGTGGTGAAAGTCATACACACAAGCGACACACTTCTTCTGGCATCTGCGCTTTGCTTCGAGAAGGCTTCCAGAAATTTTCCTGAATCGCATTATGCTTTGCGGGGTACCAAATACATAATACCAGTAATACCTTGTATTAAGTATTATGGGCCCGTTAGTCCGTACAGGTATTAGCGTGAAAGGGAGTCTTAGCGTTTTTTTTATTGTCTGTGGGAAGATTGATTGGGCTATTGTTGCTTGGTATTGTATTTGTATATCCTCCGGATTACATGACTCTTCTGTACCAGAGTACGCTGCGCAAACGAAGTATGGAATAAGTCTATCGGAGTAGACGTCTAGAACCACAGTCAAGAATAGCAGAGAAAATAGATGTCTTGTAATAGAATACGATGGAACCTTCAGGTCCTGCGACCTGGTCCGGACAGGCGGCCAGGGTGAACCTAAAAGAAGCTCTTCCTGAATATTTTCGTCCAGTGGATCGAGGTTGCATCGTTTTGTGGGGATCATCATGCCTGGAAAATATGGCATTTAAACCGCTATGTACCCGTATTGGGGTAAGTTATCGGGGTCTCAAGCTAATGCTAAGATTATAATGCTACAAAGTGAACTTCTGTCATTATCAAATTTATGCTTAGGCATAATGTCGTAGCTGCATGCCATAGTGCATACTGTTCCCATGCCAGTCATGGTGATTCATCCTCCTCGCATAGTTAGTTATCTCGTGTAATCTGTACTCTGTAGTCACCCTACAGCTGTGTCCTGTGGTAAGTTGCCCTAAAGATGACTCACTGAGGGTCTGGCATTTCCTCTTTGGGAAATTATATCACGTGACTATAACCGGCTCCACTATCTGTACGATATCATCATCACCAACATCATTGCCATCTCCAGTATAAATCCATTGGGTACCGGTTGAAGCTCAGTCAACTCACCCTCCTATCGAAGCCATTCTCAACAAACTTGCTTCTCCTGCATCTGCCATCTGCAGGCCCCACAGGGAATTGGTCACCGGATCTATGAGTTGGCAGTTCGACCACTGGGATCTAGTCCGGTCTGTGCTCGTTACTGTCATTATTGTGTTATTATTGTCTCGGGACCAGGACGAACAACTCATCATTGCTATCACGCTTACCTGATCTCAGGGACAGTTTTTTTTTTTTTTTTTTTTTTCTCTGAGGTGCGTCGGCATTTCAGGTGATTGTTGGGATTGACTGTAAGTCCGATTGGTGCAGTGAATAACAAAGTGACGAAGCGAAAAATGACTGAAGGTAAGTTCTTCAACATGGGACTGGTCCATGATTCCCTCTAGCTTCATGACGCGTGTGTTATATGTTCTTCCAATTGGCAGACCAGACGAGTCTGGCCATGTCGATCGATGCATGCCACCACCGGCCGATTACTGTCTGTCTGACTGCTTGTTTGGCATCGTGCATACATACCCTAACTAGTGACTATGCGCGTACTATCCCCAGTGGCATCCATCCCCAGCAGAGACCGCGTTCCCCTCCTTTGATCCTGTGTTGTCTATATTTGACAGCAGCGCGAAGCGATCACACGCTCACCATGATATATGCAGGTCAACAACCTTTTGGCGTGGGCACTGAGTTGGCAACCGCCCAATCTCCCGGTGCTGGAGTGCCAAATGCCTCCCGTCAGTCATCTGCTCAGAGGGTGGTCAAGTGTCGTTTTTTCACATCTCGTAAAGGTAGGTGAAACTTGATTTTGTTGTCAGTCGTTGCTTTCCTGATTCGGATGTCTTTGCCGCACTGTATTGGTGTTTTGCGTGCTTTTGGGTCGCTCTAAGGGCTAGTAGAGGTCGTCATCCGGTGGATCAATTGTGCCTAGAATTCTGTCGTTGAACGTCTCCGTGCTTGATCTGCATACTCTCTTGTTGGCTGTTCATAGTCATATGCTGACATCTCAAGGATGTCGTGCCGGCGATGCCTGTCGTTACCTTCATGATGCTTCTGGATTTCAACAAACGTCTTCACCGCCAGAGAGCTTAGGCCCAACCAATGGCGAGACCCAGAGCAAAGACCCTATCCAAGGCGTAGCTACCGATATCAAAAATTTGTCAATCAAAGTATCTCAGCCGCCAGGTAGACCGTCGGCCAGCTCGAGCTCTGCGGCTCCCCAAAGGCCTGTCTCAAATGCAGAAAGTCAAAATCCTCGGGAGTTTCAACTCAATCAATTGCGGCGGCGATTCCGCCCAAAGGAGGAAACAACTAACACAGGAACAATGCTGGAATTCGGCATGGCGCCTTCGGATCCCGACTTTCCGTTTGATCTGGACAAATTGCAATGTAGTCTATATGTGCCAGAGTCATATCCGGAACAAGGAAGGCCGAAGCTCAAGGTGACCAACACTCAAATGGAGAGTGATTTTCAGGAAAATGTGGCGAGAGGCTTTGGCGATATCGTCGCTACCTCGATGCGAACGAGCGGCAGAGGAACATTGCTTGCATGGATGAATACTCTTGATCGTCAGCTGGAGCGTCTGCTTACCACTACCGAACGAGGGCCGACGATTAAATTTGTACCTAATCTGGGTGCCAGGGATGCTACAGAATCCTTTGGACCGGTCAAAGGATCAGCCTCGAAGGCTGGGACAGGGACGCCTAAGAGCGTTGGCTTCGCTCCAAGTCCGCCAACTGTTGTACCAATTGCGCCGCAAGTATTCACAGCGGAGGAAAAAGCAGGGGCAGAGAGACGACGAGCCACCGAGACGAAGCAACTTGAGAGCCGTCTTGGTAGACTGCCGCGGTTCCAGAAGTCTTCGGACGGTCTTTCATACACCGTTCCTATTCAACTGACAAAGCCAGATCGGCTGCCCGTTTCCCTCAGTTCACTCAAAACGGTAAAGCTCACGGTGCCGCAGTTGTATCCTCTGCAGACTAGTACCGTTACGCTGCAAGGAGTTAACAGCGCAGAAGCTCAAGCAGTTGAAGTTGGGTATGCGCATTGGGTTAGAGAAAATAAGAGTCTCAACTTGATGTCGCAAATCAACTACTTGACGAGCAATTTGCATAATTTCGCAAAGACGCCATTGGAACCGGAGCCTGCTCCAGCACCTGCGGCAGCACCACCACCAACCCTTGATATGCTGCATGAGCAACAAGACCCAGTGGCAGAGGCGGCGGGGTCAGATGAGAAACCGCATATTCGTGTTGTCCCACGACCCCCAGAATGGACAGTAACTGAAAACGAAAGCGACAACGACACCTCCGATGTCTCTGATTCCGACGGCGACTTTACAGCCGATAACGAAGAGGATGGCGGGGCTTCTGTGCCAACTATGTCGGAACTCAATACAGCAGAACGTGGTGTCGCGTTATCTTTTCCAACCCTAGAACTCTATGGGATCGAGCTTCTGGAGCTCGTGGGCCTTTACATCACTATAAAATGTGAACGATGCAAAGAGCCTGCGGACGTGAAGAATATCCCGCAAGCAAAGGACGACAGTGATGCGTATTTGCCAAAAACTGAGACATGCAATAAGTGTGCTAATTCTATGAGTGTTGGTATGTGCGCCTTCCGGATATATTCATAGAGTGCGGTCGCTTATTTGTGTCATTCAGGATTCCGACGACAGTTGATGCATCCTAATTCGAACCGTGCGGGATACTTGGATTTGGATGGGTGTACCGTGGTCGATCTACTTCCTTGGTGAGTATTTTTGTACAAGAGAATGCCATACAAGACTGACTTTGACATTGAAGTCATTTCGTTCCAACCTGCGCGGAGTGCTCCACTGCTTTCCATGCGCCTGGAATCACAGCAGTTCGCGGTGAGAGCGCAACAGCTTCATGTCGTCAATGCCATCGGAAAATGGGTAATGCACGGCCTCATCATTCGTCATATTATTTTAGCTAACCATTAATCCCAGTTATGAGAATACCCGAGGTAAAGTTTTTGAGGATTGCGTCTGCAGCAGGTAAGTTCTGACTAAATCTGCAGTTGAAATTGAATACATGCTGATGATGCAGTTACGTCGCGAGATCGTGGCCCAAGAAGGAAGGTTAGTGTCGCGCATACAGGTCCATTCAGGGAAATGATACTGACGAATCACAGCCAAAAGAAGTCCTTGGTATTGTTGCTGGCCAGGAACTACCCCGACGCGGCCGTTGTACGCATTATGCGAAGAGTTATCGTTGGTTCAGGTTAGTATACTGTTCAGCATACTTACTGTGACCATTTCAATTCAGATCCACTTACTTTTAACAGATTCAGCTGTTGTGCAAAGGTGTTCCCTTGCGACAAGTAAGTTCTCCTCTCTGTAGAAAAAACAGAACGGAAAAGAAAACTGACAAACATAGATGCCACGACGCATCCACAGACCACCCTAACGAGCATGCAAACCGCATGATCTGGTAAGACAACCACCCATCATCATTTACAACTAACTAACCCTCGCAGTGGCCTCTGCTCCCGTGAACAAATCTACCGTCCCGAAAACTGCGGAATCTGCCATGCCATCCTCATCGGAAAAGCAGGAAGTGGCTTCTGGGAGGGAGGAAAAGGAACTAGGAACCGGGTGTTGATGAGTCGGAAAGGTATGTATGAGCGGGCATCATGCCCGTTTATCTTGAGCTACCCTAGATTTGTGCTTACTGGATTGTGATTGAACAGATCCGCGGAAATTTAAACGTCGTGGAGGGACGACGGCAAATGTAAACTCGTCGAGGAAGAAGTAGGGTTGGTGTTGGGATAGGTACATTAAGGGTTGGGAATGTATTTGCTATAACTTCATGCTGAAGTATACATATTTCTAGCACAAAGCCCTAATTAAGAGAGGACCGTGACAGAGTATTCCTCAACCCACCTCAATCAGTATCGACCAATGTAACATAAAATAGAACAGCACAGCTACCCCATAAATTCTCCCAGAATCAGAAAAGAAAGCCAAAAACAAGACCGAAGTAATACAAAATAAGAAAGGAAGCAAAAACTGACAAGGGTGGGGTTCGAACCCACGAGATCTGATGATCAGCAGAAACCTCCGATATGAAAATCTTAAGTCTGCCGCCTTAACCACTCGGCCACCTTGCCACAACTTCGGGAGCGCTTCCCAGTTCCTAATCTATTAGCTAGTTGATCTTTATCTTACCCCGAGCCCCATCAACTGTCCGTCGATGGCCAAAAAGCATGGGAGTTATACTCCTCTTCGTTGAATAAGAGAAAGAGAAGAAATATTACAGTTATAATGGACATGCATAAGAAGCAAGTAGGCTGTGAATGTTTACCCTGTGCATGCATCCATATACTGGACATACATTGGAGCTTGGAGGTCTCTTATATGAAATTGGGTTTAGCAAGGAATTGTTAGCATTGACTGCATATTTGATTCCTTGACAAAGAGTGAGTAACCAGCAGTCCATGGCCCTAATGCCCTAGGAACAGCAGTTGCAACATATGAAGCGGATTTATAGGCGATGTGGCTAGCCATAAAGCGCTGTAAATAACTCAGTACTTTTTCATTGCAATCATGTCATACTTATGAAAGGGTCGAATTTTATTTAGCTGGATCAGTGTCTGCTTGTGAAGGGAGAACTCCATATCGAGCCACCACCAAATGGTGTTGCTCAAATGGTATGGATGGGATATTCAAGGCGTCCCATGCTGGAGGATAGTGAACCGCCTGATGCACTGCCATTTATGAAAATCTAGCTCTGGGAATCGGCGAGTATCTTTATCGGGCGCTGTCATATAAGGTGTGAGATGTCATGGAATCCAGTGCATTCTGAAAGCAAGGTAAATGATCAGACTAAGCATAGCATATTATATACAAGTCACTCGCTATTGAAATTTTGGTATATGGCTATTCAACATAAGACTGAATGCTTCGTTTTCCCTAGTTCATCATTGGTTGAATACCAGGGCTGGCCTATTGCAGGCTCAGACAAGATTACCACGTTGTTCCTGCTCACGTTCAAGCGCCTCGAACAAAGACTTGAAGTTCCCGGCTCCGAATCCAGAGAAGTTATGTCTCTGGATTATTTCAATGAAAACCGTGGGACGGTCCATGAGATGCTGCAATGGTCAGTGTGCTCCTAGGTGACTGCAGGTGACCGCAAACTAACCTTGGTAAACAGCTGCAGCAAATATCCACCTTCATCAAAATCAATCAAAATATCCAAATCCCGAATCGTCTGAAAGTCCTCTTCGAGAACTAGTCCGGTCTTTTTCAACCGCACCTGCAGATCCTCGTAATACGTCTCCGGGACCTTGATGAACTCCACGCCCCGGGCTTTGAGATTTGTGATGTCGCGGATGATATCGTCAGTTTGGAGAGCAATGTGCTGGACGCCGGCGCCGTTGTAGTAGTCGACGTATTCTTCGATTTGAGATTGCTTTTTGCCTTTGGCGGGTTCGTTGATGGGCATTTTGACCATGTCATTTGGAGATGCCATGACTATGCTTTTTAGGGCAGAGAATTCGCTGTCATGGGCTAGTCAGGACTGGATTCACTGTTTGGTAGGACAGGCACACTTACGTGCATATCTGACTATCATCGACAGACCAGAACCGATGGAAGCCCAGGGCTTTCTCATAGCTGAAAGGGTCAGCTAAATCAGCACCAACAGGAGAGGGCAAGAAAGACATACTACTCGCAAACCTTATCCATTTCATCCCAACCCTGATTCCCAACACAATGGTCAATCCGCCCCAGATGCACCCCAGGCAATAACCGGCAAATCGGATCCTCAATGCCTCTCCCGCCAGGCCCTTCCATGCGATACCCCGGCAGAAACACCCCCCGGTACTGTCCACGTTCCAACAATGTATGCGTGGTCTGTCCATACGTTTGTACAGTGGCACGGACAACTCTCCCGTCTTTATCCTCCTCAACTCGTGGGCTTGACACAACCCCCGCCCCGCCCTTCACCGCAGCACCGAACACGCCTTCCACGGAATCCACCTCGAACGCAACATCCTTAACCGCATCCCCGTGCTGCTCAAGATGCCGATGCACCTCGCGGAGCTCGTCGCGCTCTTCGGCCGTGAACCGATCATCACCCTCCCTCTCCAGCTGCTCGAGCTGTTCCAGCGAGCGCAACGGAGATGTAAGGACGAACGTGATGTCGCCGTTGCGGATGACGTGCGAACATAGGGCTCGGTGGCCGGTTTCTAGCCCGCGGTAGGCGACGCGCCGGAAATTCATGCGGGTTATGTAGTACGAAGCGGCTTGTTTGGCGTTGCCGACATACCAGTGGATGTGATCATAGCCGCGGTAAGTGGCTAGGGCGGATGGGGTTGGGGTGGTGGTTGGGCTGTCTGAAATGGCAGAGGGGGCCATTTTGCTTGATATAGAGTAATTAGGGCTGTCTTTCTTATCTCTTTGATGGAATATGGTTGAGTGGTGCTGAGGTGGAGGGATACTTGTACTGCTATCGCCACCACTTTGGTCCCATGCCAGCTAGTTATTTATACCATGGCTATGGTGTGTATCAACCGTGTCTCCTCATATTCTGTCTACGATTGAATCATTGTTGCGGTGATTTGTGATTCTGCCGGTAGAGAAACCATGGAAAACAAAGGATATTTTCGGTTGTGGACGGGTATTTCCATCGGCGGCTGGAAGCGGGTATTTACAACATCCGGCGATGACAGCATCCGACGGCATATTGATATCTTGATATTAGAAATACTCGGGTATCCAGATATCCCTCTAAATATTCTCTATTGTCTAGTTCGAGCCTGTCCAAACGCAGTCAATTAATTAGCAGTATGTCAACCCTAACCACGAACGACTCCGCCGTCCTCCAAGCCCTCTTCGACGCCGAATCATCGCCCTCCTCCACCATCACTATCGACCCAAGCCTACTACCATTCCCAGGAAACGCACACATAACACCAGAGATCCATGATTCTCTTAGCGTCCGCGAACACGCCATTATAAACTCCCTCCAAAGCCAAGATGTCTCACGCGACTCTGTCCAAACAGCCATTGAAGCCCTAACTGCTCTGATCACGGAGTATCCGGGGTGTCCCTCTCCATATGTGAACCGTGCTCAGGCATTTCGGTTGCTTGGCGGCGATTCAATGCATGATGATGATGATGAAGAGAAATCGGCAATTACGGAACGTCTTCTCGCAGACCTGGGATCCGCTATTACCCTCTGCACGCCAGCTTCGCCGGCATCCCCTGTATCCCCCGCGCAGGCGCGCATCCTGGCTGATGCACATACGCATCGAGGGTATATACTCCTCCAGGCTGCGAGAGCGAGGAGTCGCGCAAACGAGCGATACTCTGTAACGGGGAGATCGGGGCCGGAGCTTGAGGAATTGGCAAGTCGAGACTTTTTCTTCGGCGGCAGATATGGGAATAAGATCGCGCAGCAGTTGGCGGTGCAGACGAATCCGTACGCGAAGATGTGCGGGGCGATTGTTAAGGAGGCGATGAGGAAGGATGTTATTTGATACCATTGAAATACAGTTAATACAGTTATACTACTACACGAACAATCTAGCATATACCCCCCTAAGATGCCTTGTTAGGGTTCTTGAAGTGCCGTTTGAGCGGACGCCAGCTATGGTCGTTATACTCTTCCTGCACCTTTTCGCAGGTCTTTAGACCCCATTCAGATACCCCAATCATGAGAGAACTATACCCATTAGCAGAGCACTTGACCTGACTTACTAAGAAGGGGAAAGAACACTCACCTCTCAAACATGAACGCCATACTTCCCTCCCCGATCTTCTGCGGTTTCAACTCCGCATTACTCGCACCCTCAAAGGCACTCATATCCGGCCCATGGGCACTCATCACATTGTGCAAACTAGCGCCCGCAGGTTGGAAACCACCCCCGGTTTTAGCGTCGTAGTTACCGGCAATCAACCCCATAAACTCGGACATGGTGTTCCGGTGGTACCAGGGTGGGCGAAAGGTGTCTTCAGCCACGAGCCAACGCGGAGGGAAGATCACAAAGTCAGCGATGGCGGTGCCAACGTGGTCCGAGGGGCCCGTGAGGACGGTGTAAATGGACGGATCGGGGTGGTCGTAGGAGACGGAACCGATAGCGTTGTAACGGCCCAGGTCGTACTTGTATGGGTAGTAGTTCCCGTGCCAGGCGACAATGTCGAATGGAGTATGGGCCTGGCGAGCTGAAAAGAGCGTGTTGGCGAATTTGCTGTAGAGGCAGTATTCGGTGGTCTCTTCGTCTTCGAAGTCCGCCACGGGAGCCTGGAAATCCCGCGCGTTGGCTAGGCAGTTGGACCCAATGGGACCAAGCTCGGGAAGCTGGTAATGGCCCTGGTAGAGCTCACAGATATAGCCTCTTACAGGGCCGTCTGGCAACATCACGCGATAGCGCACCCCACGAGGGATCACGCAGATTTCGTTCGGACGAACCAGTAGCCGTCCCAGCTCCGTTTGGATGTCCAACGCTCCATGTTGGGGAACGATCAAAAAATCCCCATCCGATGAGTAAAAGGCTTCCTTACCCATATTCTTCCCCGCAGCATAGAGCAGAATCCCGAGACCCTGTTTCAAAGTCGGATCGCCCGCCCCCGCCACGAGATGCAGACCATGTACCCAGTCAACCTTCTCGTCCAGATCAAACGGGTTCCACCGCAGTTGGTTGGGAATGTGGTGCAGCTTGTGCGTCTCGGTGGTCATGCGCGTGTGGTATGTATCTTCCTCTTCTGCGATGAATTTCTCATGAGCGGCCGCGGGGATTATCCGGTAGACCCAGCTTTGCTTGTTCTCATGACGAGGGGCTGTGAAGGCCGTCCCGGAGAGTTTCTCAGCGTAGAGGCCGTAGGGGGCTTTCTGTGGAGAGTTCTGCGCTACCGGCAGGGCCCCTTCAACGGCTTCTGTTCTGCATATTGTCAGTATTGGACTGTACTGGTATACTCTGGTGCAGCACATACTCATGGTAAGAATCGAAGCCATTCTGGTACTTGTAGGGATCGGGGTGGGAGAAATTGGTGACGGGCATGATTGTAGTTGGTTATGCGCTTGAACAGACGCCTTTGATAGAATCTGTCCCAGCCTGACCTCCCCGTCGTCTGTATAAATACGGATGGCTTCACATTGACGGCGGGAATTTTGATCCGCCGCGAAAAGCCCCAGATGCGGGGAAGGCGCGGAATTACACCCGGCGATAAGTGGCGGGAGGGGCCGCGGCGGGGGTTCCGCAGTCACCGGGCTGGAGTCCACGACGGAATCAACGACAAGAATCACTGCAGACAGGGTGGACGGGGATGGCATGGGTGGTTAATAAGTAAAGACAGGTTCCGGCCTTTCTGACTCTTCCTACAACTCAACTCACTACTGACTTGACACCATGGCATCGTGGCTCCAAATCCCCAAGAACTCGCCCTTTTCTCTCGCCAACATCCCTTTTGGTATCATCTCCTCGGCTAAGTCTGCCTCCCGTGTGCCGGCTATCGCAATTGGGGACTATGCGCTGAACCTGAACGCATTCGCCTCATCGGCCGGTTTCTCCCAGCTCCCGGCGATCCAGTCGCATCTCAGCGTCTTCAGCGAACCGACGTTGAACGCCTTCGCTGCGCTGGGTCGTCCAGTGCATCGCCAGGTCCGTGAATACATCCAGGCCGTATTTCGGGCCGATACGCCATACCCTCAGGTTCTCAAGGACAATGCAGCTCTGCAGAAGGAGGCACTGCTTCCACTGTCTGAAGTGACCAACCACGTTCCCCTGCAGATTGGCGACTACACGGACTTCTACGCGGGTCTCAACCACGCTTACAATGTGGGTGTGCTGTTCCGGGGGCCAGAGAACGCCTTACAGCCCAACTATACCCATCTCCCTGTAGCGTATCATAGTCGCGCGTCGTCCGTGGTGCCGTCGGGGACGGCCTTCCACCGGCCCAATGGTCAGATTCTGGCCAATCCCACTGCCACTCCTAAGGTACCCACGTTTGCTCCGTGCAAACGACTGGATATTGAATTGGAACTGGCCGCATTCGTCTGCCAGCCCAACGAGCTGGGCAAGCCTGTCCCCGTGGATCAAGCGGAGGACCATATCTTTGGGTTGGTGTTGATGAACGATTGGTCTGCGCGCGATATTCAGGCGTGGGAGTACGTTCCCCTGGGCCCCTTTAACGCAAAGAACTTCGCCACCACCATTACTCCCTGGGTGGTTTTGATGGATGCATTGGAGCCCTTCCGTGCTCCCGGTCTGCAGCCCGGTGACCGCGACTCTCTGCTCCCGTACCTGCGCGAGAAGCGCGGCGTCAATGGCTACGACATCCCCCTCGAGGTGGAGATCACCAATGCTGGCGGACAGCCCACGGTGATCTCGCGCACCAACACCCAGAACCTGCTGTATTCGTTCTCGCAAATGCTCGCGCACCACACCATCACGGGCTGCAACATGAACCCCGGTGATCTGCTGGGCAGTGGCACGATCTCCGGCACCACACCACAGTCGCAGGGGAGTATCCTGGAGCAGACGAATGGGAAGAACCCGATCAAACTGGTGGATGGCTCGGAGCGGATGTTCTTGGAGGATGGAGACCGGGTAGTGCTGCGTGGCTTGGCTGGTCAGGAGGGAGGTTATGTTGGATTTGGAGATTGTGAGGGAACTATTCTGCCAGCTTTGAAGCTGGATTTGTAGATCCTACTTTGTATACATGTCTAAATAATTGTGCATGAGAAAAAGGAAAAGCCATGACCTAAGCAATACTTTCATAAATATCAAGACCGACTAACCTAAGCGAAACTCCTCCGGTGTATCCTCCTGCGTCCTCCAATGCGCCTTCCTAACACACTCCTCACCCTCCAACCTTTCAACAACCCTCTTCACAGTCGGAAACCGACTCAAGTCCACCCCTACCCTCTCCGCGCCCCAAGCAGCCGGCACCAAACACACATCCGCCAGTGTAATCGCATCACCCACACTAAACGCCCTAGCCGTCCGGCTCGCAATCGCCTCGTACGCAGCCAACCCTTCAACGACCAAATCCTTTGACCACGCCGTGCGGTCGACGCCCACTGCACCAACCCGCTTGAGAATACGCAGGTTCGTTACGGGCTGGACGTCGCAGGCGATAATAAACGCCAGGTTGCGAACGTCCGTGCGGGCTTCGATGTCGGATACCGGTGGGAGCAGGGATGCTGACGAGGGGAATTTCTCCTCGAGGTACTCCAGCGCAGCAAGGGACTGCGTGATTGTCACGGTGTTCTGTCCGTTTTCGACTATCATCGATGGCACGGTCGACGAGGGGTTTACGGTTCCGTAGGTGTGGGAGTGTTGCTCGTCTTTTAGGAGGTTGATTGGGATCGAGGTGTAGGGGATGGATTTGTAGGCCAGCGCGATGCGTAGGCGCGCAGAGCACGATGAGCGGAAGTACGTGTATAGGGTTATGTTGGTGGTTGAGTCGGTCATTTTGGTTGTTATTGTTGTTCATGTATTGATGGCTTGTCCGGGGCAGAGTAGATGGCGTAAGCTGGGGAGTAGGGCTAAGTATACCACATCTGCGTATCACACCCGCGGAGAAGGGTCCATGAAATGCCGCGATGGCATCCGGGTGTGTCCCTGCTATTTCCAGTGCTGCTTAGTCCTTGGTCTCGAATGCTACTGTCCTATATTGTGCCATCCCTGGTTTCTGTACGGCAGCGGAACACTTCCGCCGCTGTGATATCCGAATCTGAAGCGTGGTTTTCCGCTGATTTCCGTACTTACCCTGTCCAATTTCGCCTCCTTGGCTGGCTTTGGGTTAGCATAATAGTAGTGTTAGGCATTGATATAAGGTGATGTCACTTACGGGCATTCTAGAATAGGATATATTGAGAGCATATTGGGGATACATTAGGCATCACATGGGAGACTTGACGAGGTAGAAAAAGAAGAAGAAGAAAGAAAGAACAAAAGAACACTAATACAACGGTATAACTTTGTCGGAATCCTGAGATATACTAGGGTATGTTGTATCATTTGCTCCTCCAGGCTTAGGGCTAAGTAGCCCCTGGAATCCTCCGCTAGATGCGCAGTGATCAGACTTGAAAACCTGATATGGACGTGGACATGATTGCGATTGCAAATGTCTTCGATGGGCATCCACGTAAGATATATATTATAATAATAGTCTTATTGTCTTTAGTCGACTTCTCCTTCTTCTATTCCTAATTCCTGGGCCGGTGATGCTCAGTAGTGCTACATACATCTAACTATTTCCGGGATGATTTTAAATGGCAGACTACCAATAGAAGACACAGCTGTTTATCTGAGAATGGATTAACATTAGGATTTCCATTCTTCTATTTACTGTTATTTATATATTTTATTGATTTTCTTTGGAGTGTACGCGGCCGGCGCTTACATGCCGCTTCCATTGCCCCGCTGGATGGGTCCGATGAAGCTCTAGCAGAACCATGGATGGGTTGAGGTCGAGAAGCAACATGGCTCAGGGGACTGGGATGCCAGGGAGAGGCTCGAGTCAGAGGTAACTTGTAAGCTGTAGTGTCCAAGCATAATTCTGCAATTGCTACTCAGCTGAGTGCCTGAGTATTTTGATATGTGGTTATGGACTTTCCATATTCATACAGTAGTTAATTGCAAATACCACTATTCAAGCAAGATTGGCTCTGCCATAGCGCACGCCTCTGGCTTTAGTCAACGGGTATACTGCAGAAGCTTCATACCAGGCCTTCTTCAGGCATGGGATATTAGAAACCTGTATGCGAACGACACTCCCATCAAAGCATTGTGCAGCCGACCATGGGACCACCGTGGTCCAGTGACTTCCAGACCAGCAATCGAAACTTTAATTTTAGAGAAGAAAGATTCAGGACAGTGTCTGCTTTGAGTTTATAGAAATCTGTACCATAGTTAGTACAGAAGCTAAGCCATTCAAGCGTGGAGGCCATACCGTAAAAATCGGCTGTCTGGTAATCGCAGCATCCCTGAGCCAGCCATTCTTCGAGTGACTCGCCCTCAGTAAACCTATCCTCTCATACCTGCCTGAGCATTGAAGGTAGCTCCGGTTCGCATGGTGTCTGGTCAGTTCCAGCCCTGTCTTAGTCAGCATCTCTCACGTCTTTGACCTCCAGGCATTCCTCATCATTCAACTCGTCATTCTTCAACCTCCTCAGACCATTTGCTGTCTTCCATTCATTCATTTATTGTCGTCAAATACTCATTCATTCATTCATTCATTTGTTCATTCATTATTCACTCAAGCATTCACTCATTCTTTGTCCCCAGCCAACCATTCAGTCCTCTATTGTCGTTCTCCACCGGCTTGAGGAACTCTCCCTCCACCCTCTCTTTGCTCAACAGTCAATTCTTCGGGACTTGCAGCCAATGTGCAGACAATTCTGTATATTTTAGCGCCAGTCTGGAGCTGTTTGATGGACGAAGTTTCCTGATCAATACTCCATCTGTCCCCGTCGCTTACCCGCCGGTCATTGTCCTGCGAGTTTGGCGCCGTTCTCTCTGAAACGGTTTCGGCGCCCCTGACAGGCACCTGCTTCCACCATTTGGTGGCCATGCGCTGTTGATCTGCTCCTTGCGTGTCGCTCTTTGGCATTTTAGCTTCAAGCAAAACAGCACTGCAAATTTAAAACATAAAATCCAGACGAGTCAGCACTCTTTCCCTTCGTTCCTTGATCGTTCTGCTTCTCTTCAGGTTGCTTGCTGGTTTCTTTACGATCGCGTCTCGACTTCACCCGGCTGGTCCGCTAGAGTCGATTCCGGGAATTGATCTCACCACACTCGCTTTATTTACGTCTGTTTATTCTTTTTGCCTGGCTGGGCCAGGTTTTGACGACGCAAGATGCCTTGCTGCGCCGCTCGCGAGAAGGGTCCTGTGTCCATGGAGGAGAAATGGGACTATGTGGTGAGTTGACCAGGCAAACAGAACGTGTCTGTAATGAGAGATAGCTGACCTTTGAGCTAGAATGTCAACGATTTCAAGTCCGAGTCCTGCTTGACGCCCTTCTCCTACTTTTTCCTCTGGTTCTTCCTTATCATTTCGTTCGCCGTGTACGGTGTCGATACCTTCACTGCCGTCAACCTATTGGCGTTTTCTCGATGGGCTGGGCAAATCAAACCCACGATTCCTTTCGCCATCACTCGTTGGATCTATGCCGTGTGCATTATCATTTCGTTTGCCCTGTTGATCTATCGATGGATGAATGCGATCCGCGCCATTCGCTCGAAAAGTATCGCGCGGAACTACCTGAATTCTCTTGCCATGCGTGTCCAGAGCGTTCGCCCAGGAACCGGGTGGAAACGGTTCTTGGTCTTCGCAGAGCTGACGAAAAGTAAGAAAGGAGCTGAATACGTAGCCATTTTTGCGTACTTCTCATTCGAGTGTAAGTTCTTATCGATTCTGTTGCCTTGGATGAGGCTGACCACCTGGCTAGCTTGGATGAACACGATTTTTGCCGATGGTCCACGTCAAGTCGTCAATGCCATTACCCTCTATTCGGTGATGCAGATGGACCTACTTCCGGGCGGAGAGAATGCAGAGAAGTCCAGCGATAAGCCCGCGGGCGTGCAGTTCTTCGAAAACATCAAGATTTTGGCGGTAGACAACAATTTACGAGCCGTCGTCCTGGCTGGCATGCTTTTCACCCTTGTCGTCTGGGTGTTGTCAGTCATCAAACTGTTCATTGCCATCGCGCTCCATCTGATCTTCTTGTTCCATCACATCCCATCCCGGGACGGCACGTTATCCGCTTATTGTCGCCGAAAGATCAATACCCGACTCATGCGCATTGTGAAGCAGAAGGTCAACAAGGCATTAGAGAAGGGGGTGGCCCTGCGCGACCGAGACCCGACGGGCCAGTATCTGGGTACCAATGCGAAACCGACGTTGCCCATGTTTGGAAACGAGGACAAGGAACCCATGGTCACTACAATCTCTCGCACTACTACCCAGACGACTGGTACCGCGGCACCGGATCAGAATCCTAGACTGCCCGACCTGTCATGGACTGAAGACAAACCGGCACTCAGCAGGACAGCCACGGATTCGTCTGCGTATTCCGAATCAGCTGCTACTGGATACAGCCCCCTGGACCGCCAGTCATCCCCGGCACCTCCTGTGCCGCCCCTCCCTGCTTTACCCAATCTTCCGCCGATGCGCTCGCATACTCCCATGTCCCGACCAATGAATCAACCACGATTTGCTCCGACACCCACCGGAACGGCTCGCTCTAGCCCCGGCACAGGATACCGTAACGAATACAACAACCCTTATGCGCCTCCTGAAGCTTCCGCTGGTGTCCCGTACCAATCATACAGTCCCGCTCCTGATCCTCTTGCGCGATCCATGACCCCCGGCGCGGGATATCCAAACCGAACCTTTTCGCCGGCTCTCCCGACTGCGACTCCACGATCATCTGCGCCGGGCGTTTCGCCATTTTCTGGGCCTCCTGTCGCAGGGTTTGCTCCATTCAGTCAAAACGTGCCTGCTGGGGCGGCCACTACACTGCCGCAAAGAACATTGACCCCGGTGAACTATAACGCTGTAGGTGCCAATGCCATGGGCGGTATCCCACCACGGGTTTTGAGCCCAGGCCCTCGAAATGGAACACCGCAGCCCGCGAATGCTGGCAATTATGCCGCGTTCGACCCTTCAATGACTTCGCAGACTCCAGCTCAATCTGCCTCCCCGGCTTACCGGCCCTATGGTGGCCAAGATGCTGCTTCGCCTCGAAACGACTACTGTCGTGTGCGATCGCCTGGACCGACTCAATCAATTCAAGCCGCATACCACCAGCCAATGGACGGCGGGCCGCTTCGGCCGTATCGCAATGACGGTAACTTCTAGGCATATTTTTGACCAACTTAGAAGAGCTGGTTTCACCCTTTGTAATTGACGACTGATTTACCTGATTCACTTTGATCTTTCATGACGAGCGACCCAATTTCTTGGAAACTACACGTACCACATACCCTTGCCTTTCCCTTCCTTTTCCTTTTTTTGCAGTTAAGCCAAGAACAACTTCTGTCTTGGTACTCTCCTCTTCGTGCCATATATTCGAGCCGGGCTGGTCTCTGGAGTCGGTGTTAGAGCGATATAGATAGGAGTCAGTATAGCTAATTTCATTCTACGTTAGTCAGAATTGACAATAATAAGACACGGTGTAAAAACGCAGCGGTAATAGAGCTGGTATATAAAAGCCTTGTAGGAGTAATTTGGTATAGGGCAGAGATATCACGGTAGGGTTACCTCGGGAGTATCAGAACGGGCCACTTTGCAGAGCTCGCAGTAATACTCCGACTGTCTCGCCAAGACAGGGGCTGTACTGACCACCACAACCCTCTTCAGTCAAGGTCAACCCATCCTTTTGTGTATTGCTATTGCCGGGACTATCTCCCACGCAACCTGCATAGTTAAAAGGCACTGGCTGCTGACTCCGCCCGCCTCCCGCTCATCCTGCAGGTCATTCACCTATCCAGAGCCTGCTATTGACACGTTGACACAACCAAAACGAACGCCTACCAACAGCTTCCACTACTCATGGCCATGATCCCTCCCTGAGCGCAACTCGAATCGATTATCTCCTCATGCGTGCCATGTACCGTCGTAATGGCCGTTCCTACGCCCTTGCTCCCGCCGCGTTCTCCGTCCGCACGCGATCACCTACCGGGGACTTATGAGGATCAAGACGACAGCAGCAGCAGCAACAACAGCCACCAAAACAGGGAATTTTTCTCGCGCGAAATGAGTAGCGGCTTCCAAGCAGAAATTATGGATGGACAGCAGTCGATGGATCTCTTACAGCAGACGGCGACTACGCGACGATACGATCCGGTGGCGGCGGGTCGGCCGGACAAAATGGCAGCTATCGCGGAGCATCCTATAAAGCATCCGGAAGCGGGGGAAGAGGACAGCGAAAGAGGGAAAGGATCGGGGCCGGAACCTACGAGAGTACGGCGCGCGCGGTCGGCCACAAGCTTGATGGACAGTAATCATAATTTTAGTGCGAGTGGTATTGCTGGGGGCCGGGATGCCGATTCGTCGGGGGCAAATCGCAGGACGAATGATACTGGCAACGAGAGCAATGGTGATTCGGAGGGAGTTACTTTGTCTCCTAAAGCTACGACTAATATATCCCGCGAGGATGGATTTGGCAACCGATGTGCGCTTAACGGTGAACGGAAAAGCGGTCAGACTCTGTTATCTACGACGACGACGACGACGGGACTAAGCCTCGACACGGCTGGGAGGAAGAATAACACACATCGTGCATCGCTGGCTGAGCCCTTTGAAGGTGTTGTTGAGACTGATGGGATTGATGGGACGCGTTCGTCTTCCCCGCAGAGGAATCAGGATAAGGACCAAGAGAGGATTTTGAAGCTATCGCCATCCAAGATGCAGGAACTGACGGCATCGCCTCAATCGATCCCGTATCGCGCCATTCCACAGTCGCCGGATCACGGTCGACGGGCCGTGTCGGACAATGCACACACAGCAGATTTACGGTCGGGGTCAACTGATGAGAGTATGTCGCAGGTGGCGGCTGAGACGAAAATGCCCACGGATATCGTTGCGAAGCTTCGTGCCAGCAGAGATCTTCAGCTGGATGATCCCTCTGAATCTTCGAATTCCGGCATTGCGCGACCAATATCATCATCTTCCGTGCGCAGTCGTCCTCATGCTTCGCGCACCGTCTCTACTCCCAGCTCATCCTCGCGGCGACAGCAGCTACCGTCCTCCAACAGTGAGCGTTTGGCCCAGACCTGGGCCTCACGGTCCAAACAAGACCGGGCCCCCATGGCTCGTATGGAGGGCTTCGAACAATCCAAGCATCTCCTGAGTCCCTCACCACAGCTGACGGAGCCGGCTGTGTCATCTCCCGTGCCTCAATCCATTCCTCTCCCTCCTGTGTCGGTACCTACATATTTGCAACTCGAGCTGGCCTCTGGCCGACCGTCGCCGTTGTACATTCATCGATCCGCTACCTCTGACTTTCCCTATGAATCCGCTCGGGTGAAGCTCGAACGATTGATGAACTTTTTGATGCTCCCGCCGGCGGTGGAGCAAGTTCTTTGGTTTGGTCTTCTAGCATGTCTCGATTCGTGGCTTTATTCGTTTACGATACTCCCTCTGCGTTTTGTCAAGGCTGTGTATATTTTACTGGAATCTTGGGCGGTGAATTTGGGCGTTGAGTTTCGCTTTGTGTCTGGGTTTGTGTATAATGGTGTTGGGCGCGTTTGGCGTCGCAGGAACAAGGCTGCTGCTGCATCGACCGCTGCGGGTTCTGAACAGGGTGCAGATTCGGAAGTTATTCGGCCTCGCATGCCTGCAGGAAAGCAAGAAATGAGCGCTGCTGAGCGGGAAGCTCGTGCAAGATCGACAACGGAATCGCGACGCCATCATAGGGCTGATACGTACCGACATCATCGGAGGCAGAAATCGATACCGTCTGCACTACTTCCTGACGACAAAGCTGATATTCTGAAGGGATTGCTTATGATCTCAACGTGTTGGGTCCTTATGTACTTCGATGCAAGTCGGATGTACCACTGGATTCGCGGTCAGGCGGCCATCAAGCTCTACGTGATCTATAACGTGCTGGAAGTCAGCGACCGGCTGTTTGCCGCGATTGGGCAGGACGTTCTCGAGTGTCTTTTCTCGCGGGAGGCGCTCGAACGCAGGCCGGATGGGCGTAGCAAGGTATTCCGCCCATTCGGGCTGTTCTTGCTTGCTCTTGCCTATACCGTGATCCATGCCACGTCACTTTTCTACCAGGTGATGACGCTGAATGTCGCGGTCAACTCGTACTCGAACGCGCTGATTACGCTGTTACTATCGAATCAGTTCGTGGAAATCAAGTCGACCGTGTTCAAGAAGTTCGAGAAAGAAAACCTGTTCCAACTGACCTGCGCGGATGTCGTGGAGCGGTTTCAGCTCTGGCTGATGCTCACGATCATCGCCTCGCGTAATATCGTCGAGACCGGGGCATTCAACTTTGTTGGCAGCCTGGGGTCCAGCTGGAATTTCGGCGGAAACTCCTCGTCCCCCAGCACGAACAGCACGCCGCTGTCGACCCCGCCGCGGACAGCATCGTCTATCTTGCCGCAGTCATTCACGATCTTCCCGTCATCACTCATTTCGTCCTTTAGCAAGGTCAACTCGTTTCTGCCGAGTCTGGCGCAGGTTCTGGGTCCATTCCTTGTCGTCCTGGGATCGGAGATGCTTGTGGACTGGTTGAAGCATGCGTACATCAACAAGTTCAACAACACGAGGCCGACAATCTATGGCCGGTTTCTAGACATCTTGGCCAAGGATTATTATACTAATGCCTTTGGGGACCAGAATCTGACCCGTCGACTGGGTCTTCCGGTCATTCCCCTGTCGTGTCTATTTTTCCGTGTTTCGGTGCAGACATACAAGATGTTTTTGGCGGCCTCACTGCCTCAGCAACCCTCGACAACTGCGGGAGAAACCACCACAGCCTTGTCGTCGATTCACAATCACTATGCTCCGGCACCGGTCCCCTCGGCACCGCCACTCACCCTCCGAACTATAATTCCCTCGTCGGCAGCGCACATCAGTGTATTCTTCCGCAGTGCGCTGGCGAACGCCATGCCCTCGCCCGCACAGTCCGTGTACATATTCACCGCCGTCCTGCTCATCACGCTATTCATCGTCCTTCTGATCTTCAAACTCCTGTTGGGCATGGGACTGCTTGCATACGCCCGTTCGCGGTACAAGGACATGAAGAGCGCAGAACTCGACCATCACCATCACCATAACCACCACAGCAACCACCACCACCACCATCATCATCATCATACCAACAATGCTCTCCCCAACGGCGCACCCGACCCCCGACCACGTGAACAATCACACGTCGTAGAAGGCAGTCGCCGCGTCGGCGGCTGGGGCGTGGTAGAAGTCAATGAGGATAAAAGACGGTGGATCTACGCGGATGACCCCGAGGGATTGAAGCGGCTGAAGTCGAAAGAAGACAAGGACAAGAAGGCCGGTGGTGGGAAGGAAGCGGAGCCATTGAATATGGACCATGTTCAGCGTTATGAGATGGTGGCTAAGAGGATCTGGTGAGAGTATCATGTACCGTTGCGAGGGTGGTCCTACAAGTAAGTTTCATAGCGTATCTTGTCATATACGATAATCAATGACTATTACTTCGTGTCGGTCCACCGATTAAGGGACTACAGCATACACATCACAGTGGATTTCGCTAGTGCCGGACTCTCCTGCTATTACAAGCTATCCTATACTAACCCCCCCCCTGCATAACATCCATATCCCCTGTCCGGCAAGCTTACAGAGTACCATCGTACTGGCTCACATGGTAGGCCGTGGTTTTGCCATCCGCACCATGACTCCACTTGGAGACAATGATGTGCAGGTCATTTTTCTTGGTAGTCGACCACGGATGGATGAAGCCTCCGTACAAACTAGGCTCTTCTTCCGCGGTAATCTGCGCCTTCTCCTTAGACTAAGGCTTGTTGGGACCAGGAGCAGTGCGCGAAACGAGACGAATATGGCCCTCCAGGTTCAAGTACACCATCGCCCATGTGCCATCGCTCAGCTTGCGGACGGACGGCTCCCCCAACGTGCCCTCGAAGATGGGCGAGCACGGCCGGCCCCAGTCCCAGTCTTTGCCATTCCAGCCCCAGCCCCAGCCCTTGTAGGCCGATTTGTCCGTGATCTTGTGGTCCAACGCACACGCAGCAGCATCATCGGGGTCTCCTGGCGTCCCGATCGCACGGAGAAGACGTACACCCAGTCGCCGTCGCGCTGCATCGTCCGCATCTGGAACGGGTCATTGTTCTCGGGGTTTTTGGGCCAGTGTTCCCGTCCGTGGACCGGGCGAGGCCCGCGTAGTTGGTTTTCCAGGGGCTCGTCCAGTCGCGGATGCTCATGCACGAGACGTACTGCTCGCCGGTTTCGGGGAAGCTGATGCCGTTCGTTAGGGATGACTGAGTACTCGGTCACGCCGCTACCGTCTGGACCCCTGTGGCCGTTGTGCATGATCTCCGGGGTGAGTCTGTCTTGGTCTGGCGGCGCTGTCGAAGACGATGCCGTCCTTGTCGCTGGGCTTCGCGGCTGAGCGCAACATGACCAGTGTCCAGGTCCTCGCCGGTGAGACGTTTCTTCCAGACAGATTGGCTGGTAGCCAGGGAGACTGTGAGGAGGAGCGGACAGATGTGCATATTGGCTTGTGTTCGCAGCACGATTGAAAAGAGAGAAATAACCGCTGTTGTGCAGGCGTCCAATAGAGTTATATACATCTGAGCTCTGCATATGATTAAAAGTTTTAAGCAATCCATGACATATCCATCTCGTGTTGAGCCCTAAGTTCGGATGCCAGCGAGGCGATGCCCTCGTATTTCTCTGCAGCAAGTGACAGGCATGCAGAACAGTTAGTCACGGCACAATACGAGTCCTAGGTCCTTGGCAATCGGCAGCTGGGGTGAGCGAGAATGTCAAGATCTTCATCTTCCGTGTCGGTCAATAGTGAAGATTTGCGGGCAGCTAGCCATAGTTTGGCCCTTTGTTTGGTACAGGCATTCTTGGCTGAGAGTAGTCGCAGTGAGGCTCTCGACGCCAGCATATAAAGCCTGAACATTCCCCGGCTGGAATACCATCATCATCAGCATCATAGTTATCCATATCGCGATCGCCCTCCTCTGTTCTGCTTGAAACCTCAAAATGCTTCCCCCTAAGGCCCTTCTTGCCATCCTCCCGGCCCTGGCCACCGCTGTGTCTGCTTGCCAGGGCCCTCCGGTCAATGGCAACACCCTCAGCCTGCTCAAGAGCTTTGAGAAGATGGCCCCCAATGCCTACGATGATGGCTACGGTAATCCCACCATCGGGTACGGTCACGTCTGCAAGACCAAAGATTGCTCCGACGTGCCCTTCCCCAAGCCTTTGAACGAGGACTCGGCTACCAAATTGCTGCAGGGTGACCTTGCTGTGAGATCCCCAGCCATTTTTTTTTCTGAATCAAGAAGCATGAGGTCTAACGCGTCAACAGAGCCCCCAAGACACCGTGACTAACGCTCTGGCCCGACCTGTCACTCTTAACGACAACCAGTACGGCGCGCTGGTCTCCTGGGGCTTCAACGTCGGCGGCGGCAACGTGCGGAAGTCTGACCTGGTCAAGCGCATGAATGCCGGTGAGAATGTCGCCAAGGTTGCCAACGACGAGCTGCCGCAGTACAACAAGGCCAACGGCAAGGTTTCTAACGGCCTTGTCCGTCGCCGCAAGGCTGAGGTGGACTTGTTCAACGCTCCTGCTAAGTTCGGTGCTCTGCCTGCTCCTTGCTAAAATGTGACGCTGGATCGTGACTGGCTCCTTTCACGTTGAAGGGGCTGGACCAGTTTAATACCTATTGGAAAAAGAATGTTGTGGCCCGTCTTTAGTTCCACTCGTTTACGACTATACTCCATCGCAAAGATAATTGTTTTTTGGGGAATTCCGTTCTACCTCTGTTTCTGAATAGCTGTATTCCACAGTCGTACTATCCTTTCTCAAAAGTACTCTTTCTCAAAAGTGCTCCATAGACAGCATGTTGTACAGAACAGCCGCATCACGCCCTAAAGCCCCGCTTAGCCCTCTTGCACCGGCCAAGAAGTAGCATCTGTAGACCCTGAGAGATCATCCTACCCCTCTGGCTGGTCACTGCACTGATCCTCCGGAAGCACAATGGACACCTCATAATGATACGGCCGTCGATCATCATTATACCGGGATACAATGCATCCCGACGAGCCAGCCCGATGTAACAGCGCACAACCCTCTGCAAACATGCATACTCTGGATACGAGGCCAGGTAATGGACCTCGCATATCGAGTATATCATTTCTTCTACAGTACCCCGTAGAGCTCATCGGCCCTTTAGAGTCGGTACACGTTACGTACCATTCCCCGGCCCGCACTCCGTACTGAACGGGCTTTCCACTTAGGGCAACACCCTCCTGCATCAGGTGTCACCATGTCGTATGGCCAGGGACTTTGACCGACTAATGGTTGATCGTCCGGTTAGCAGCTTCCTTTGGTGTAGGAGGCGTCGCGGTGATTGGGTACCTCATCGCGGCTGAAAACGTGGAAACCATTTAACTCATGACTTGTCGTGACTAGCGACCTCCCGCACGGTTGGCCTGTTTGGTTCGCTTAGCCCAGTTGCAGGATCTTTGTGATTAGATCGATTATCTTGCCCGTCTTGGAAAATGGTTCGTTGTGAGGGAGACCCGCACCGCCGATGAGTGGACGAGATTATCTGACACCAGGGGGTATTTGATTGAGCCGTAGTCTTTGGCTTTTAGTAGCTAGGTTATTAAATGACTTGGATTGCCTTCTGGACTAGTAGTCATCATGGGTTACGAGGTAGGCAACGTGGCAGTCTTCTTCCCTTTTCATGGTTCTGAAGATGTTGGGCTCCTAGGGCTTGAGTAGGTTCTGAGGGGCGTGGTGGCCGGGGGTATTGCCCTATACAGTAGCCTTTGTTAACGACAACTGCTCCATGAGCAAATCTACATTGCAGTGGTAGCAACTATGCCCGTGAAAACCGAGCAGCGCGATTGGGTGTCTGTTTCGTGAGGACATTGCTCCAGGAAACTCGAGCATCCATGCGCCATTTCCACGGAATCCCCCCATGAGCATCAAGCCAGGTGCCAGATACTAGAACAGAAACAAGGCTTCGTGAACTATTCTGCCTCTAAATGCTCAGTACGGAGTATACAAGGACGGACACATTTGCTGTGGTATGCGACAAAAAGGCAATTGGTATACTCCGTATAAATGTGCTAGCTTATGACAGACTATATTTGTGAATACATTCGCGACTCAAGAACCCATAGAGACTTGGTTTTATGCCCTGTTCTTAGAAATGAGAGAGTGTGTTTATCACCTACTTTTCTATACAGGTGATCGGATTGCTCCTAGTAAGGCTGTAAGAGAATATCTCTCTCTTCAAGTCGTCGATAGGTATAAATTTAGTACCCTTGGACTGTTCGAGAACGTCGCCCTTGAGGGTAAATAGTGTTCCTACATGCTTCTTATTGTGTATTTACGAATTGGACTTTCTGCCAGCAACGTAGCATCGCATGGCCGGGTTGTATACCATTACATCAAGTGTTCTCTGTCCAGACAATAAGCCCTCAATGGTTTGGACACATGGCTGGCTCGATCCAATCTACAGAGTAATAACAGCAATTAACATGCCGCACTCAGATTCACATTGGAAAGACAGGCATATAGGGCTAATCGAGATCCTGCATGTTCGCATTCAGGGTGTTGGCGAATGAACGAGACTGCTCGTGATGTTGAGGCTATTTTTTACTTAGGACTGCTGGAATTGTGCCGAAAGCGTCGAAAACGACATCGGAATGTTGTTAACTTCAGTGTAAGGGATTCAACAGTGCAATCTGACCCGGCAGTGGAAGACTTTGCTTGATCTGATAGTTCCAGTATATTGACCGTGAGAACACAAAAGCCCCTACTATGGGGGATATTATTAGGGTTTATCGTGGGTTTATTGCAGTAGAACTCCGCCCAGGGACCACCCAGCAAGACCAATCCCCGCGCCCAGCGAGGAGGACCCCGCGACTCCCCCCCATCCGTGCTCCAGGACGCGGGGGATTTGAACCACACTATGGCAGACTATTGAGTCCAATCTAAACTTAGAAACAGAGATCCATTGCTAACGCCTGCCTCTAGATTGCCGGGAGTCCCGAGGGACAGCATGCAGAACCAGCAACAGACCAGCAGTTACACCCTGACGTGAACCGATGCAGCCACAGCTGTGCACTGCAGGCGCTGGGACAGGCCTTCCACAGGGGAGTTTCGCGGGGCATCATTGCGGCAAGTTTTGGACAGCTGAGGCAACACAGCCGGTTGCTTTTGTGAGTCAGTCCGCCGACCTGTTCGCCTGGGGTCGTGTTTTGGTGGTGGATTTGCGCTTGCACATTTCCACCGTTAATGGGCGTGACACGGGCCAGTGCTGGGGAAAGACCAAGATAAGAAGCGTTGATAATTGCTTGTTACAAGGGAGCGGTCCTGGCATGCAGATGGCCAATGCATGGCATTAATGAAGCCAAAGTGGACCTGGCTAACCCCTATCTCGACGGCGTGATTTCTCTCCAGACATTGTGAAACAGCATTATTTTCCTCCCTCTCTCTCCTCCTATTTGAAATAATATTAATAGAAGAGTGTCAGTCGGTGACTTCTGCGCAGAAGAGAACCTGACACTCCTGTCTTGCGTTTATTCGTTCGTTTTCGGGAATTTCGATCTCTTCCAACCTCGCCTCCCCCTTTTACGCCTCTCACCCTCGTACATTCATTCTCAGCCCCCTTATCCTACGGTCCTTCATTCTTGCCATTTTTCAACGAGAAAAGAAGAAATTAACACTCTGCGAAATCCATACACCATAATTCTTCCATAATTCTTAATATTGGACGCGGCCATTCACTCTTTTATCATTGTTGTTATTGACCCGACGCGGAACACTTCGAAGTCAAACAAGCAAAACAACCACGGCCAACGCCAATCAGTCCATCATAAAAATGGCCCCTTCAGCCTCCGTAATTTCCAGATCGACTCTGGCCCTACTCGCCCGCGATGGCGAGAAACCAACCAGCACCTTTTTGAAGAGTGGAGTTCCCGGGATTATCGTTGGAGTGTACGTACTCACTCACGTCCGCATTGAATCCATGCCATTGATGCTAATCAAATTTCCCAGGGTCGTCTTCATCGCACTCTGCATTTGTGCCTTCTTGCTCTATCGCAATCGGAGGCGAGATGCCAGGGAGGCCAAGGTCGCGCAGACGTGGAACGAGGATTGATTGATTGTGGGTGCAGGATTGGATCTGGTTTCTTTTCTGCATTTCTTTCTGCATTTATCTCTTTGTTTCCTCTCTCTCTCTCTCTC